>CAJQZN010041710.1:0-33954 GCA_907164685.1 Colias eurytheme | reverse complement strand
TGAGGTAGGGGACTGTAGAGGGGTTGAATTGTCGATAAAAATACCTGGAGAATAGCCCCTTCAAATATCGGTATGTCATGTCCGGACACACTGTATTTTACTACATTAGAATCGGTTCAGTAGTTTTTACGTGAAAGAATAACAAACATCCATCCATCTATCCATCCATCCTCACAAACTTTCGCGTTTATAATATAAGTGGGAAAAGCTAGTGGAAGTACGAAGGTAAAACATATTAACATATTATCAATAACTTAAGAAAGGGAAGAAATATAAATTACTCTGAAAAATGTTAATCTTCGTTGATATAACAATGATCATTTTTAAAACAATATCATTCGTAGAAATTAAAGAATCAATCAATTCAAAGAAAACTTAAAGTAAAAAACTTGTGACCTTTTGTTCATGTATTGCGATTAATTAATTGACGAAGATATTATTTCTACAAGTTACATCCACAATCAAATAACAAAATGTATCATCCGATCACAGAATAAAAACCTAACTCCAAACTCATAACATCACAGAATAAAAACCTAACTCCAAACTCAACTTCATTTGAAACGTATAAAATAAAACGAACGAAATACTACAAAATCTTCTTCAATAAAGTTGAATAGATTTAAATTCAATCGGGGTATTCCCCGTTGTGTCCCTCCCCCTCGTCCCCCCGGAGCGGACGATTTGTACGTCCGAGCTTTACCATTATTCGAAATAAATATTTTATTTCTATTACAAATAACATATTGTTGAGATGGATAGGATTGGATTTAGTTCGGATATACCTAGTGCATGACCTAGTCGTAGATATTTATTGGGCAAGCAATGAGATATATCTACGAGTATAACATTATAAGATTGGACTTCTAAATTAACACTAGATGAAAGTCCCGCTTCAATCGTGTTTAAGGTTGCTTTTCCACTAATAATGTGCGAAGATGTGATGCGAGGAATGTGTTTGTAAATAGCCAATAGTATCGCTTCAAACTTCAAACTAAATAAATAAATATAAATATTTCAGCATTTATAGCACAATCTGATCCCATACTAAGCTTTCGCTTGTGTTATGGAAACCAGATGGCTGATAAACATACATATATAATTTTTAAATAAATACTTATATAGATAATTAACACCCAGACACAGAGCAAACATCTATGTTCATAAATGAAGCGATATGATTGGTTTTTACAAACACATTCCTCGCTACACATCAAAGCAGTATAAATTTGACGTAATGTAAACTATCTGTTAATCTGGATTATACTCTATCTTTAAATCCATACAGATCCAATCAGCGCTTTTTACACTACCTAAAAACTGGTAAATGGAGATCCATCTTTAAAATCTTTAAAAACACTATTGTACTGTATTAATTTTTGTACTCAATAAAGACATTTTTTATCACGATAGAATGCTCTTGCCCTAACGTTCGTTTGATGTAAATGCACCGTTATAATATGAGAATTAAAACAAACCACAATTCCATAGACACCTCCATACAAAATACATCCAAATTCCCGCTCAAAGTTACAACATTCCGTACAATAAAGCGCTGCCATTTTTCATAATGAAGCCGCTTTAATGGACTCTAAAGCGGCTTTCAGATTCAATTTGCCCATTACACGGGAATGTATACGTGTGGCTTGCAGCGATATATCATTTTCGTTGACGGCTGGTCGCTTAGCCGCATACATACGTACTTGTATAGATTGGAGGGTAGTTTGAGAATTTTATCGGACCTTCATCGAAGTTTTCTTTTTAAATTTATAAATGTAGATATATAACAGCTAAAATAATGTTTTCTTGTATTTATATTATAATATATGATGTTACCTTAGATGTTACATATTATGTATTTTTTTAAATTAAATTGTAAAACTGACATGATTTAAAAGAGCAACTATGGAGTTTCTTGCCGGTTCTTCTCCGTAGACTGCTTTCCGAACCGTTGGTAAATGTTAAAAATATGTAATGACGTATCAAAAGTGCTTCTAGAAGAAGTGAATAAATAAATTTTTGAGTTTGAGTTTAATGTTACGCATATCTATCAATTATCAACTACACATTTAGAAATAAGAAAATTTTTACCGGATTTAAAACGAGATTTTCACATAATCTACAGCGAAAATGTCAGCCAAAAAACAAAAAATCGCGATTAAAATCCGTTCAAGTCTTTAACTTCAAAACTCAAACTCAAATATTTATATCATTTGAATCGTCATAACAATAAATAATTTTCCATCTCAAGAGGATACCTACTTAACAAAATGTATATTTTGTTCATATATTGTAAGTCTTTATATATTAAAATTAATCCATATTTCCCTTGGTCCCATGACCATATCACACGTGAACATGTGATGCCATATCACACGTGAACGCGTGGACTGATTTCGATAATTCTTTTTTTATAATATTCCTTGAAGAAGTACGAGGATTGTTCTTATGCAGAGAAAACGTAAACATGTACCACAGGCGAAGCCGGGGGGGACTGCTAGTACGTTAATCTATATATATAAAACTCAAAGGTGACTGATATAGTGATCTATCAACGCACAGCCCAAACCACTGGATGGATCGGGCTGAAATTCGGCATGCAGGTAGATGTTAGGACGGAGGCATCCCCTAAGAAAGGGTTTTGATCAATTCTACCCCTAAACGGGAAAAAACAGGGGATGAAAATTTGTATCATGTTTATTTATCTTTTCCACGCAAGCGAAGCTGCGGGTAACAGCTAGTATTTTATAAAATCGAATACGAGAGCCAATGTGTACTAGAACCACAGTATATAAATCAAGAGTGCTCTATAATAATTCATATCTCGATTATTGGCTTTTCCCATCAGATTAACGTCAAAGCTGCAAGCGTTGGACGCGACAGGCGACACGTAGCTGTAAATTTTGCACCTACCCGCATAAAGTATTATTAAGTGATTATTGATGCTGTTTCGATTGAAATGTGTCCATTTTTTATGATTTTTTTAGAAATTAAATATTTAAAAAGGGTTCTCTTCAGGTAGAATAAGTAAGTTTTTAATTGTTTTTGACAATATCTAATTTGATGGAAAATAAATCATTATCATTTGATTTATGTAATTTATTTTTATTCTTATTGTCCAATCGGTCGATACAACGAAGAAATAAATCGAATTTAATAATCCCAAAAAAGCTATAAATTATAAACTTGCTTAACCAACTGTTACACAGTTAATACATTCCATTTTTCATAATTTAAATCGTATCAAGAACAAAAGATAATCGTATCTATTAATCAAATAAATTGCTAAATAATACCGCCATTACTTACAAGTCTAGAAAAAAAAAACATACATCTTATCAAGTCAACATCTCAACACACTCCTGACACAACTGAACAAATTTTTAAATACTTCCATTTGTCATTTCGTTGTAAATTCACACAATTGTGAATTCAGCTCTAAAATGAATTTCTACGAATGAAAACACAACATTAACATTTTCTATACAACTGCATTTCATACACCTTATTGACTTGTAATAAGGTTCAAAATCGCAATGTTTTATGTGCGACTCTACATATTTAACTGTGCCGAACAAAAACATCTGTTACGTCTCGTAATGATTTATACCGTGTATGCAGTGGACATATTGTGACATGGCGTAGCATGTGCGAATACTTTTCAGTTGAAATATTCGTATGCGACATAATAATGTTACATAATCTCATAATGATCTATCTATGTAACTACCGTGGTTTGTTCAGGCTTAGTTTTAATGCTCTTGTCTAGTTGTAAACTATTCAACTTGGTATTACAGTCAGGAATAACAGAAATTTAGCATAAGCACATGCTTATATCTATACATATAATCTATACATATAGATTATAACAAAAACTGATTTTACCTCCCATCAATATTTTGACCGCGCAGTAGTTTGCTTAACCTTAAATTTTGTGCCGAGATAACATAGAATATTTCGATGAATTATAAAACTCAGCTTTTAAAGACCGTTTTAAAGATAAACTATTACAAGTATTTCATTAATTATTATAAGCCATACAGAGTGCATATTTCATAAATCTTTTCGGTTATTATCTTTGCAAAATAGCTCTTTATTTTGTTAGAGTTATACCTAAATAGCCTTCATAAGCAAAACTGTATTTAACTACTCCATGCAAACGAACGCAACCAACTCCTTTAGAATTCAACACAATTTATCCAACTACCCGCACAAGTTAACAACTACAACTTGACCGTAACAAGCAACAAACAACGGATACGTCCGACACGTTTGAGCGCCAAGCGGGAAATGATATGTTTATTTTTTAACTTTGTCTTTTATGAGTGTTATAGTTGTATGATTTGTGTTAGTTTTTTATGCGGGTAGATGGATATTGATTAGGTAAAGTTATAAGTGTGCAGGAGTTAGTTGATATGGTGGTTTTGATTGGAAGCACGTCTTTTATTGAATACTGAGAAATCTGAATTTAATGGTAAAGTTTATATACGAAGCAATTAATTCATTTATTAACATATTTTTGTAGCTTGTCATAGACACTATATTAAAACTTAAAAGAATTGCCGGCAAACACATAAGTAAAGAAACGGATCTAAGAAAAAGATTTATAACAATCAAAGATTGTGACAAACATTTTATAGTGCTAAATACAATTTTTAATATGTCACGAGGACAATAAAATAATTTAAATCACTATTTACCCACATTTACCCAGTTAATCCAATCCATCCAATCATAACCACCCATCTTATTCTCAAATCTTCACAACACAAAAAACACCCAATCGACTTTGAATCCTATTTCCTAGTACTTAACATACATTTCACAAAGATGTATGAGATTATCGCAAAGCCAAGCTTACAGTGCATGCAATATGCAATGAGGATTGCAACGAGATGAACAAGTCGACACATTAGCATATTATGTTTCTGGATGCTTAGCTGGTTTGGGAACGCGGGAGCACTTTGTTTTGGTTGGTTTATATTTCAATATTGAAATGACTTTGTCGTACCTACGTCAAAGTATCCTTTTTGTTTAAAAATATGTGCTTTTCACATTGTAATACCTAATGTAACGTTTATTTAAGTTCTGTTCTGTTCTGATCTGTAACTTGAGAAAAATCATTTTCAAAATTGGTTGAGTACTGTATGTACTGTAAAATTACTTCTTAATGTTTTTCAATAAATTAAAAATAGCCTTACCGTATTACATACACAAAATCAACAATTAATGGTTGATATAAAAGAAGACAAAATATATTTGTTCATGGAATGTCTGTCCAAATCTGTCTGTGTTTGTTTGCGCCTGCGCAAGCTATTATTATCCAAATCGAAACGAAATAAAAAAGTGAAGTCCCATGTCCCCTAATGGGGTAAGGGGCAGATGCATTATACATCTGTTTCACTGATCGATATTCTTTAGGGACAATTAGGTGATCAGCCTTCTGTGTCCTACCAGACCAAGACATGTTTTTTCTTCGTCTCCACCGGGAATCGAACCCAGGTACCGAGGAGGCGGTCAACACGAAATCTCAAACGATCAAATCACAAAACGATCACCATCACAACCAATCAGTCACCAGTCACGCATAAAAACTAATGAGTGCGGGTTCGATTCCCGGTAAACGCTCGTATAATTAGCGTCTACGATTAAGACATCAAGTGAACTGTCAGTTGAGAATGCTTTGATCGCAATGATACGAGCTGGCAAGTGTTTTAACCGATTGTGACAAAATGAGGAGTGTGTTTTTGCAATTAAATAAATTTATATAATATATTTTGAGTTTGACCGATTGTGACAAAATGAGGAGTGTTTTTTTGCAATTAAATAAATATTAAATTTATATAATATATTTTGAGTTTGACAGGTAGTAAGATACTTAAGATGTTCATGTCTTAATTAAAGAGTGTGGTTTTACCACGAGCATTAGCTACCTATAAATTAAAATTCTTTTTAACGGATTTAAAACACGACTTATTCAAATAAATCGTCTTTAAAATCGCTGGTAGATATATCTTATAACAGTAACTCATATTATTGTATCATAATAAATATAATAACTATTCATATTTTACTATTGATCTTCTGAAGATCATCAGCCGTCATGATCTGTCATAAAACATGGACAAAGCCACGGGTATCACCTAGCATACAAATTACAACCACACATAATCACGTCAGTCTCTGCAAGCTTTTATACGTTTATATTTTTTAGTTTTATAACATTAAAATACTTTATATAAATATATATTTTTTTTGAAGAATAGAAAAAATCGATCACGAGACGGGATTCGAATTCGATTCGCCTTTTAAGCTATTGCATAGCTTTTATCTCAGACGTTGAGCGCGGCGACCGAATGTAAAAATACCGTAACGAAAATACCTAACACCCCCACTCCAACCGGCACAGCAATGCGATGCTATGCAATATTTATTTATTTATTTATTTATTGAAATTATTCTTACAAATTATTACAATAACTTAAGTCTAAGTCCCACAAAACTGCACAGCTTTACCGCGGCAGTCCTCGAGTGCCACACGTATTTTTTTTATACGTTTTTAGTGTTCGCAAATAACCTAGTCGTTGAATCACGCACACGCGTGGGTTGCATCTTATATTGGACGGAATTCAATTTACAGTAGATATATTAATTAATAATAATGCAGGTTTAAATTAAAGCGATCGTCAACGTCGTTAATTATAAATAATGTGTTGCGCTCATTTTGTGTGGGTACATTTGTTTTTTCATTATTAAATACTGAGTATGCTCTTTCGAATAGAATAATAATAATAAACTCTTTATTGTACACCAAATAAAACAATACAAAAGAATAACAGCAAGTAGAATTATTGTACAATTATAGGCGGCCTTATCACTAACAAGTGATTTCTACCAGACAACCTGTGATCAGGGAAATGCTGGAAGATTATAATTTTGGAGGTGTAAAACAAAGCAATAAATAGAATGATTGTAGAGCTTGACGGATATAAAGGGCGTATTTATTATTATTATTTAATCCTAATTTACAAATAGTGAAGATTATTATGTTTAATAATGTGGTATGTAGACTCTTAAATTCTAATACGTGTTATTAATACCACGTATTAGAATTTATTAATACCTACTTTTACGCGGTAATACCTACCTATGCGTTCAAATGAACTGCCCTAGTATTCGATAATTAAGAGTCAAATTAGCAACACGAAAACTATTCTTTTACCTACAAAATCACCACAGTATAAAATTTTTAAGTCGCTGAAATATCTCAATCATTAATTCATTACCTCGGAGATCGGTAAACAAGAATTTGCGAAAAGTGACCCGCATAAATAAAGAAAGACATTGCAAAAAACTTTCTCATGTCAAATGCAAAAAAGCGAACGATTTTCAGTGCTCGCTTTAAAACCCACCAGTAATCCCCCGAGAGGATTTAGTTATCCATAAAGATTGCTGTTCACTGCGCGATTTTATGCAAAACAACGGTTGGCCATCAACTGCCCGGATTAATAACTATGTTTTTACTATTCGAACTAACAACAGAGATGTTAGGATTATGAAATAAATGGATTTAGGACACGGATTTGTTCGCGTTGTTTAAAGTGTCGATATATATGGAGAATATTTACCTGGATAAAAAATAGTATTTTCAGTTGAAAGCTGAAGTACTATGTAGTTACGTTATTATATTATAAATAGTTCGTAATTTGGAAAATGTTTTTCAAATAATAACTTAATAAACAAAGAATCACTTGTAGTTCTAAAAAATTGCAAAAAATAAACATTTTTATCTACAGAACTATATAGCTAATAGAGAAGAATACCTCAATCATTTAGTCAACAAAATATTAAAACAACAGCAAACGCTGCGACAAAAAAGTCGCACAGTGCGCACCGCACCTAACCGAAATAAATACAAAATCGAGCCGGAACGGCAACACAGTTCTTTACTATGCGAACCGGGCCGGGTATCGAGTGCCGGCATTTACAAAGTGACCGGGACTTTAACCGGGATGCGTTTTATTCGTATTTTTTTGTTTTATTGAAACCGAGATTCCAACGTTTATTACCCGTTAAAAGATGAAGTTTTAAACACGGATGCGACTTTTTAACAGTTTTCGATTGTCTCGTGTATAGATTATAACTTTATTGAATTTTAGTTGTGTCATAGTTCTTTTTAACCGACTTCAAAAAAAAGGAGGAGGTTATCAATTCGGCCGGTATGTTTTTTTTTTTTTTTATATGTATGTACACCGATTACTCCGTGGTTTCTGAACCGATTTACGTGATTCTTTTTTTGTTCGATGCGGGATGGTGTCGAATTGGTCCCATAAAAATTTTATTCGGATAGGCCCAGTAGTTTTTATTTTATGAGCATTTTTGTCTGTATTTGTAAATGTTGCAAGTGCAAGTTTGAAGTCGGTTGTTTTTAACGCAGTTATTGACTTGTTCTTAATTATGATATAATATGTAATATGTAATTTTTATATCGACAGGTCACATAATATGTATTTGAGTGTTACTATGTATGTATAGCATCTGAAAATCTTTATTTAAAATATTATTCTAAAAGCCGTAAGTAGGTATAAAAAATATAAAATAAATTCGTTTACTTACTGTTTTCTTAAAATAAAATCCAAACAAGTAACCGCCATATATTACACAGCATCGCAACAGGTAAGAAAATTAACCAAAAATTCATACTTTATAAAAAATGTATGTTGTATACCTACGGAACCCACAAATGAATAATAAAACGGGACGCATTCACGAAGCGAGCGGTTCACCGACGAACCCTAATTTTGTAACTATGAATAAGTAAGGAAGATTAAAATTAATCACCTCTGTGCTTCCTTCTTAGTGAGAAAATTAATTTTGCAAACCAACATTCCTAATGCCACTATTTACAGAAGTAATTATACTGTAAAAGCAATCTTAACTGCGGTTATCATATTATATTTTATTCTGTTGTACATATTATATGCTAAGTATAGGTAACTATGGTATTTAAAAGTACCTGTTGCACATAAAACAAAAAAAAATAATCTCATTACCTACGGAAAATTGATCGTCATTAAATATTTATAAAACAATACAAATTTCCTTCTTTAGCAAATAAACAGTAAGCGAAACAGAAAATTTCAAATTCACCATTGTATACGGAACCCTAAACACAGTAAAGCAACTCGTTTATTCGCTAATTTTACAAAAAAAAAATCACCATTACATTACAGTGCAATCATTTATAATTCAATTTAAATGCAGAATTACAGCAATACAGTCGCCTCGCGTGTAATTCATTTCCCCCCATTTCCCCCTATTTCTCCCCATTTCCCATATTTTGTGGGAAAAATGCTGGGCGGATAATTTGCATGTTTATTATATTTTGTTTCGCAAGACAATTCGTATATTTGCTTTGAATTGCTTGAATAGCGCAAGAGCTGGAGAAGAAATTTATTTTATTACAGCTACAGAGTAGGAGGATTTTATTTACCTCATGTTAGTGAACTTAGCAGATCATTTTTAGCAGATCAAAAAAAAATGTGAGTTCTTATCGCGTGCAGTTGAGTTCTGCAGTTCCTGATATTTTTTAGAAATAGTTCTGGCGTTTTTACCTTAACAAACGACATTTGAAAAAAACCCGACCTGGACCCGGCTTAACGTGATGCTAAGACGTAATGCTACGACGTGATGCTACGACGTGATGCTACGACGTGATGCTACGGCATGATGCTACGGCGTGATGCTACGGCGTGATGCTACGGTGTGATTCTACGATGTGATGCTTCGGCATGATGCTACGGCGTGATGCTACGGCGTGATGCTACGGCGTGATGCTTCGGCATGATGCTACGGCATGATGCTACGGCATGAAGCTACGGCATGATGCTACGGCATGATACTACGGTGTGATGCTACGGCGTGATGCTACGGCATGCTGCTACGGCATGGTGCTACGACGTGATGAAATATGACATAAATAAATTTTCTAGTGTTTCATTTTACGCGAGTATTTCTAAAAAGTATCAGGAACTGTCGAACTCAACTGCACGCGATAAGAACTCACATTTATTTTTGATCTGCTAAAAATGATCTGCTAAGTTCACTTCAATATTTTACCTCTAATAATTATTTACACCTAGTCATTTGATTGTATACGAACAAACGATTGATTTAACAAAAATATGTACCTGCTGTTTTTCTTACATCTTTTATTTCATTGCACTGTTATTTATTTCATCAAATTTTTCATTTTTCATTATACATTTTGGTAAGTATCTACTGTTATTGAAACAGTTAAATTAAAGCGATGATGATGGTGTTATGGGCTTAAAAAAGTTTGAGCGTTAAATATTAATAAAACAATAACGAGTTTCGCAAAAGAGTGTGAATATAACAAATACTGCAACGCTCTTGGTCTACAAATGTTTCAAAAGCTAATGTGTATTTTTCGCATGACTGCATCTTGAAAATTTAAATTGTACTTAATATTCCGAAATCATGTTAACTGTCAGAAAATGGGAGAAACATTTTACTGACTTATTTAAGAATCATAATTTAAAATACTGAATTATTACTACTATTTATCTGTTCTGATGTACCCACATCTTCAAACATTATTTTGCACGTAGCTCAAGTCAAGTAATTAATTATTTATTCCTCTTGTATGGTCTTCAAATCAAACTATCACAACCTCCTACTTTTACGTCTAGCAAGTGATTTGTTTACCCCTCCCCCCAACCCCCAGGATGTGTATTCCACAGTGGAACCGGTTTGCCGTGCAATTGTTCAATTTAAACTTTAACCATCATCACGACTACCGTAAGGAGGTTTGTGGACGTGCGATTTAACGACAGAATTGCTACATACAATTCCATTTGACTTAAATTATAGAAACGTGAATGTCTGTGATGATGGGTAGTTTCTTTTAACAATATTACCCAACAATGATAATAGAATCTAGATGAAATTTTATAGATTCACGGAATTCAAAATACAGCCTAAAATAAAAATATTTATTCCAAATATTAGATATCATTAAATAGCACATAAAATTAAATACGTCATTTCGTTCAAACTAAGATGATTTCAATTTAAAGCTAACACAGTCACATTATTATTTAGCTTAAACCAAAACTAGTTAAATCAAATAACGCATCTTAAAACTTCTTTGCCCTGCTTCTTTTAATCGCCCCGTCGCAAGTGCGTAACCACCCTTATAGTAATCCACCAATAGAAGGCAGCGGTTCTAAATATTTAAGCACCACCAGCCCGGGGCCGAGGCAATTATTCTCAAAGTGCAGTAAATAATATATACACCCACCTGGCAATCTGCGCAGCTGACCGAAAAAAGATTTCACGAAAGAGGGTACCTACAGGGCGCAGTACAAAAATTGCATTAATATATGAAAATAAGGCTCTATTTGTACAAACGATTACGCAAAGATTATTATACAATCGTAGTATAATTGCCGTTTCAATGAGATATTTCACTAGAATAGCTCAGCACAACTGAAAGATATTGAAAATTATTTTTTGTCAATTAACATTCTTTAGGGGTAAATTAAAAAAAAATCTTTAATTATATGCCTAGCATTGGGGAAGTCATAAAGTAATGAAGTTAATAACCCGCACAATAAAACATAAGCTTTATCGTACCTAATACAAAAGTGTTTTAAAAATCACAATACCTCTCGATAATTTTAAAACCGCCTATTCCACTGAGTCACGTAAAAAACGCATAAATCTAAGTACTTCACAAACCGCCACGTGCGGACAAAGCTTTATTCCCATTTGAACAACAGAACGACACGAAAAGACGGGCGGGCGCGTTTATGAATTTCAAAACACGTCAAGCGCACGCCTTTTGTTGCCTTGCGGCAGGCGGTTGTTTCGCGGCTTTCGCACTGGCGCTATAAAACGCATACATATAAAAGCTAGCTACGCTTTGCGGTTTCACCCGCATGTCTCCGTTCCTGTTGGTCTTAGCGTGATGATATAATATACCCTATAGCCTTCCTCGATAAATGAGCTATCTAACGCCGAAAAAATTTTTCAAATCGGACTAGTAGTTAGTGAGATTAGCGCGTTCAAACAAGCAAACTCTTCAGCTTTATATTATAAGTAAGTATAGAAGTATAGATGTACCTGCATACCTACATGGAATAATATTTATTCAATCTTCAACAAAAAAAACCTATAAACACTTAAACCATTAAATTGATGAAAAAATGTTTCTTTTTATTGTTTGATTTTTTACGCTTCCCCAAAAGCAATGTAAACGTCTAAAACAACGGCTTTTACACTTGCGTGACCGAACACTACACGCCCGTACGAAAAAAAGTAATTGTTCCTTGAATATTTCAAGTGAATCGCCTCTTGTTTCCATTCGTGTATTTTGTATTTTTATTTTATCCAATTCGATACGCTCGTTACACGATTTTTTACGCGAACGTAAAAGTGAGGAAATCTTTTTATTGTTTTACATGAAAACCTTTACAGTATTTAATATTTATACATGTCTATTAATACGCAATATCACTACATAGAATAAAACAAAGTCGCTTTTTCTGTCCCTATGTCCCTATGTATTGGTCCGGGAGCCAGCAGCAGATTTTATGACCAAGTTCCTCTCAAGCGGTAATTAGTAAAATGCATCAAAGTATAGTATTATGAAGCCTCGTGAACGTCAGCTGGAGCTCGGTTGGGGGGAAGAGCGGTTGTAGCCTCCCGTATCTTCTGACGGTTTTTCCACCAAGATACAGCCAGCTGACATATATATTTATCCACAGTTACATATAAGCTATCATCAGGTAAATTTTTGTTTGAGAGGAAATAACGGAAAATAATTTTTTCTTTAAATATAACTTTCATGTTCGAGACACCAGCTGACGTATAATACACCATGTTGTAACTAGCTGACTATTTTTTTTCGTTGAGATATTGGGTTAGCTACAATTTGACAAATTTTTAGCTGAGAGGAAATGAATGAATGAATGTATTTTTTTTCCTATGTGCGTGGGAGGCTACAACCGCTCACCCCCCCAACCGAGCGCCAGCTGACGTTCACGAAGCTTTATTATACTATACTCTCATGCGTCTGACGAATTATCTCTTGAGAGGAAATAGTTAACCAAATTTGCACCTGGCTCCCTAACCAAATGCTTAAATCTTTATAACTACCGAACAGATTTTGAAGCGGTTTATTTTAACCGATAGAGTGATACAAGAGGAAGGTTTTAGTATATAATTTATTAGGTTCTAGACAAAGCGGGCGAAGCCGCGTGCGTTAAGCTAGTTCTCGTATAAATTGTAAAGTATTCCCTCCACGTATCGCTTGGCTTCATAATATTATCGTGGTTCCCGTATCACAATGCGGATTTGTCGAATGTGTGTTTGTCAGTGGAACGCATTAGACCTATCGATCATTCCTGCTAATAATAATTGTTACAATACCATACAGATTTCCTTTGCTATTAATTTCCTGATGAAACTTACCTGAAAAGAAACAAAAAAATATATTAACATTGTTATCTAAAATATCCAAATACGTAATATTAACCGAAATAAACATCACTTGAAATTGTTGGAAAACTTAATATTAAAAGTTAAAAGTTCTATAAATTTTAGCTATAGCCTAGGATGACTGTACAAAAAAGACTATATAATACTAACTAAACTACTATATAATACTAGTAGGAAGTAGTATAAAGATAGACATATAAATCAATTCGATTCTCTATAATCCCACACGCTCAATTACTCGAACGAATCCGCATGCAACGCATTAGCTATTTTCGATCCAACGGCGCGTGCTACGGCTCAAATATTCAATAGGTATTACCTGTAGATAGGTATAGGTATAGGTAATAGCGCTTATTGAATATAGGTATACCTATAGGTATATAGATAATAACACTTATAGAATATAGGTACTTAGTTTCAGTGCTTATTGTTATGTGTGCAATACTGAAGATATACCTACGTTGGTAAGTAGGTAACTAGGCAGGTTATAATATACCTATTACCGAGGTATAGTTATATAGGTAGGTATATATATGATAATGCGTATTGAATATAGGTATTTAGTTTCAGTACTTAAAGTTGTCTGTACATACTGATTACTGAAGATATATTATAGAAGGCAAGTACGAGTAGTATATCCAATACTATTGAGTATAACAAATTTTAGTGTTTTTATTTGATATCTTTATATCTATATATCTTTATGATGTTTATAATCACATCACACACATACACGTTCATTTGAAAAAGTAACCTTTTTAAAAGTTGTGTGAGTATTTGTCTTGTTCCCTAATTAGATTGTAGAGCCAAATCCTCATAAAACAAAATATGTACATCACAAACTACATATAATAATTATAGTTTTACAAGTAACCTGTATCCTCTTTGAAACACATCAAAACCACAACCCAATTAAACATTCAACTTTAATCGTGCGAATTAACCGCTCCGATCGCTCGAAGCAATAAATCACCATCACACAGCACACAGCCGTGCATACATACATACA
Source organism: Colias eurytheme (assembly GCA_907164685.1). Lineage (NCBI taxonomy): Eukaryota > Metazoa > Arthropoda > Insecta > Lepidoptera > Pieridae > Colias > Colias eurytheme. The sequence goes on along the minus strand of CAJQZN010041710.1, from coordinate 19,421 downwards.
TACATACACACGTCGGACACCCGGAAGTGTCCGTATCGATTCTTGGCATCGCGTGTGTGTCTATTAGCTTGGAGATATGTATGGTGCACGTTGTGAGCGGGAGCGACTTAATACACATAATTAGAAATATTATTAATACTACCTGTGCCTCGTGGTTTCACCCGAAGACAAAAGTGAGTATTTCTATAACTTGTATAATTGTGGTAGGTACATTACTAATAATGCATAATACGCGAGCGAATAATACGTTTAATTTTATAACAAAATCCGTAATAAAGAGTTAGAAAAAACATTGATTTGTGACACCAACCTGTCCTCTAGCTTATTCATATTTAAAAAAATACTATAGTAATATTACAAAGTTGAAGTTTGTTTCTTTTGGTTAAACCTTCTAATCTCAGTAACTACTGGTTTGTATTAAAATTTATTTTTGTGTTGCACAGTCCAAAAAGGAAGGCTGGCCCTATTATCTTTACGAATAACAGGAGATGAGCAGCAAGGAACAACGTCGCAAAAAATTACTTATGGAAAGATACGAAAGATATTCCTTATGAGAGAAGATAATAGTCGGCAAGTTAAGACATCACATTAAAAGATTATATCGCTTACGCTTATACCCCACACCATACACAACGATAGAGCTATCCACAAAAATAGCCGCTCCGTTTAATTGTCATCTATTTACGAACTCTACAAGCCGATCGGCTCTCCTTATTGAGAGTCGATCGCTTCCTGGCTCCTGCAAGAGTGATTAAATTGCTTTTTCGTATAGATATGTGTTTGTAGGAGAAAATATATTTCACTGTGGGGATGTCTAAAGTTTATTTTTGTATGTTAATAATAATCCATTTAAGTATATTAACAATAACTGCGGGGAAATTAAAATTCATTTTTTTCCCTTATAAACATAATAAGGTATTTATTTTGGTATTTAAAAGATTTCATCCAGGGAAATGTAATCTCAATAACACTGTTTTACCACATTTCGTAAAAATAAATTATTTTAATTCTTTAAATTGATTTATTTACATTTAACATCGCACTCAAAGTAGTTTAATTTAGATAAGATGTGATAAAAAATAAAGGCAAATGATTTTAATTATGTAGTAATTAGTAGGTGCTTAGGTTTTATATAACTTCTCAGTTAACTCAAGTCATTTTAGTAGTAATTTTATCTTTCTTATATATAAAAATGAATTGCAAAATGTGTTGGTAAGCGCATAACTCGAGAACGGCTGAACCGATTTCGATAATTCTTTTTTTATTATATTCCTTGAAGTACGAGGATGGTTTTTATGTAGAGAAAACGTAAATATGTACCACGGGCGAAGCCGGGGCGGACCGCTAGTAGGTAATAAAAATTATCAGAAGTGTTCGTTAACTTTAATCCTACTGGTCTAAACAAATAAACCGTATTGCGAAACCTATTAGTTCCGAGCAATATTAATCCAAGCAATAATATTGTAATAATATTAATTATAATTGCAAAAGTTAGCGAGCTCGGAAGTTGGTAAATCAATCACAAAATAACTTCTTGGACCGATCTGTTTCAATGAAACTAGCAAATATTATAGTTTTGTATACCGAAATAAATAATATATTTTTTTTATATTTATAAGAAAAATATATTATTTATTTCAGTTTTATAAACATTTGTTTATAAATATCATAATTGTGGATTCTTCATTTTATTTATATATATCTATACTAATATTATAAAGTTAAAGAGTTTGTTTGATTAAAAAAGCTAATCTCAGGAACGACGGGTCCGATTAGAAACATAATTTCACTGTAAGATAGTCCATTTATCGAGGAGGGCTATAGCCGCTATAGACTATACATATATATATATATATCATCATGGTATAAGACAAATAGGAGCGGAGCGATGCTGTTAAAACAGCGGAGCACAGCTAATAGTTTATACATAAAAAGGGCATTATTTATTATTCTAATAAACAGTTGAATTGTTTATATATTTAAAACCTTTTTGATAAAAATATCCATTCACAGTTTTAAAAACCAACTATGAATTAAAAAACATTATCAAAACTTCCACAATAACCCACATTCCATTCAACGCAAAACGATTCATTATAATCCGAAGCACAGATAATAAAATCCATTCAAAAAATTACTCCGATACAGTTGAATAAGAGGTCGGTTTTTAATTTCATTAATTTTCCAATGAAAAGGTTCGCACGACTCCCGTTTGCTGTGAACTGAAAAGTTGAAAAGATCCCGCATTCACGTTAGTTAACTTCATTCATAGGGAAAACTGGGTCAAAAGTAATATGTAAATATTTATTATAGTCCGGGATACATCGCCCATTTTTGCAAGTGATTACTATCAAGCTAATTTTTCGTGAGTAGCTTTATTTTGATGAGATGCCCAATAATTTCATGTACAAAACTCTCGATTGTGGTAGCTACCAGAGGAAACAAGGATAAAATATTTTGGTATGATGGTTCTCAAATATTAATTACTAACTGAATGTTATTTTTTGTTCAATCTCAAGATAATTATCTAAATTATTCGAAAAAATATTTGTCCTACAAAATCTATGGTTTGATCAAAGAGTCCCCCTTTCCAATGTGTATCGATAACGAAGTCATCATAAATGATTACTAACCAGCTGATTTTTTTATTTTCACTTATTTAATACTTAAATAATTCAACAGACATATTGTCCTACAAATTGCGTAATAAATATTTGAGAACCGTCAAATCAAAAATTTTTATCCTTGTTACCTCTGTAAGCTACCACAATCGAGAGTTGCGTACATGAAATTATTGGGCATCTCATCAAAATAAAGCTACTCACGAAAAATTAGCTTGATAGTAATCACTTGCAAAAATGGGCGATGTATCCCGGACTATTAGTGAGAGACCTTGAAAATTACACGTTTATGTTGACTAGCTTTCGCCCGCGACATCGACATTTTAATTGGTAGGTATCAAACTCAAACTCAAACATTTATTTATTCAATTAGACTTCTTATAGAAGCACTTTTGAAACGTCATAACATATTTTTAACATTTACCACCGATTCGGAAAGCAGTATCTAGGGAGAAGAACCGGCAAGAAACTCTACTATCTATCTATTATTAAAAATTGTTTTGTGAACTATTACTCGTTAAAGCAAGAGGATAAAAATAGATACATAGTACATACATACTGAATTTTATGTATTTAGCATAACTATTAACTACATAGTATAAAAAAGTCGCCATCGCCGTCTGTCCGTCCCTATGTATGCTTACCATCTTTAAAACTACGCAAAGGAATTTGATGTGATTTTATTTAATAGAGAAAGTAGTTCCCAACAAAGGTTTAAGTATTTTGGATAGAGCGGGCGTAGCCGCGGTCGAAAAGCTAGTTAAATATAAAACAAAAACTATCATGATTCACACTAAAATAGCGCATTAAATACCTCAACTCAACTACTCTCTCTTGCAAGTTTCACAAGCTTTTAAATACATCATTCTTTTAGTAAAAGCAAGAAAAGCGTCTAAAAGACAATTTCGTAAGGAACTCGTTTTTCCATTGTACAGTGCTAGTTTTAGTGACTGTGCCTGAAAATTTAACTTTACTGTAGCTATGCCATTTAATAAGTTCCTTAAGATATTTAAAATAATTTTAAATCATCCATTTACTGATACATTAAAATGTATAGCTTGACGAACTTTGTTTTGTTCGTCGAGAAATTATATTTATATCATACTAACGGGCCACCCCGACTTAGCCGTGGTACATATTTACGTTTTCTCTACATAAGAATCATCCTCGTACTTCAAGGAATATAATAAAAAAAGAATTATCGAAATCGGTCCACCCGTTCACGCGTTCACCAAGGAAAACGATTTCATTTTCATATATATATTTAGATAATAATTAACAATGCAATCTAATCGTTATCAACTTATCAATATATAAGTTAATTAAAAAATATAGTTTTTGTTCCAATATTGAAGACATTATTTCCCATTTAATGTGTTAACTATATAAAAAAATAGACAAAATAATTTCTTAACGAGCACTACATTAAAACCATCGATGCATCTCATCTATTCGAAACCATAAATTCGTATAATTATCATGTTCTTTAGACAAAACGATCTTGCTATTATCGATGAAACTTTGCTAATAGGTATACCTACAATTTTCAAATTCCTAAAGGTTCCAAGTAACTTTATTTAGGTCACTTAATATGTAACTTCATCCTTTGTTTAACTTATATATAGACAGAAGTCAGATGGAAACTTTATTAGTATGTATTAATAACCTATTCTATTAAAAGCGAAATTAGTTTTCATATAATATATATTATATATATATCCATACTTAATATTATAAATGCGAAAGTAACTCTGTCTGTCTGTCTGTTACTCAATCACGCCTGAACTACTGAACCAATTTGCATGAAATTTGGTATAGATATATTTTGATACCCGAGAAAGGACATAGGATAGGTTTTATCCCGGAAATCCTACGGGAACGGGTTTTTCTCTGAAAACGCGGGCGAAGCCGCGGGCGGAAAGCTAGTACATATATTATATATTAAGTTATCATTTGACCTAGATTAAAAACAATTACTTTGTCTTTGAGTGGAAAATTAGCTTGATATAATATTTCGTATTATTATTAAGTATATAGAAATGGGATTACTAAAGATAAATGGAACAATCACAGAAAATCTGTAACATGATTTTTATATACTAATATGATAAAGTTTGTTTGTTTGAATGCGCTAATCTCAGGAACAACTGGTCCGATTTGAAAAATTCTTTCGGTGATAGATAGCCCATTTATCGAGGATCGCTTTAGGCTATATATCAGAACGCGAAGACTAACAGGAGCCCAGCAATGCGGGTAAAACCGCGTGGAACAGCTAGTCTCGAATAATTTTATAAAGCTTAAGAATATCTGGTTTGGAAAAACTGATTCGAATTGTATTTTTTTGTTTTAGATATTGGAGTAATACCTACTTATCATCACGCTACGACCCATAGGAGTGGACGCAGCTGAAACCGCGGGGCACAACTATAGTTCTTAATAAAAGTATAAATATTATAGAGCTTGCGAAAGCAGATAATACAATTTTTATAGCTTTTTTTACAATTTAATAAAATACAATAATGTATATGAACTACATATAGTACATAACAAAAGTATGTATATAAACACACACACGAAAAACTATGAACATTTAAATCGCTTAATCTCCCAACTTAAAACCTACCTATTCGAACCTGTGACCCGTCAGTCTATTCCCTAGGTATCCCGTGAATTACTATCTGGAAGCACTATCTTGGACACACTGATTTTCATTCCCATTGTACACTCTTGGGGTTATTCTTACAGATTAAATGGCTAGTTTTTTAATGTAGCTATTTACTTCCATGTAACTAATTAATACATTAAAAAATAATATTTACCTTCTAAATATATAAAATTCTCGTGTCACAATTTTCGTTGCGACACCTACACCTCCGAAACGGATCGACCGATACCGACTTGTGCAATTTTGTGTGCCAATTTTAATTCAGTCGTTATTAGCTACGAATACATACAACTTGAAAATGATGAAGATTGGAAATTCCTACCAAATTAATAATATTTTGAATTAAAAGCAAGAAAAAATAATGTAAAAAAATATTATATTTATTTACGAGCAGGCGTACAAAGTAATTATATTGTAAGTATTATTCATACTTTATAAAATATTATATTACGAAAATTATTATTTTTATTGTTGAAAGCGGATTACTTTCACGATAAAAGCCGGTTCGAAAAGAAGATTTTCCATATAATAATTATTGTAAAAATACAAATTATCTGAATATTCTATTGATATGGTATAAAATTTCCAAATAATTATTAAGTATTGTTTACGAGTCATGTTTGTGTGTATTTAATGTTTTTCTTTTTTTCTAGATTACCTATGTTTCAAATTTTTTTTCTAATATTTGCATACCTAAGCGACTTATTAACTAAAATCGTTGTGTAACCCATCCTCACCAACTTACAACCTATTCTTACAAGTTATTTATTAAAAAAAAAACTTTCTTTCAACACAATATTTGGTTTGATTAATATATCACACCCCAAACTATTGGACCATTTGGGTTGAAATTTATATTGACCATTGGCAGATAGCCACTATGCTGTAGGTAGTATATGCCAAGAATCATTTTGATAATTTCTATCCTCAAGAGGAAAAAATTGGGGCTGAAAGATGAATATTTATTTTGACCATCCAGGCAAAGCCGCGGTCCATAAAAAATTCACAATAAATTCCGAAGTCCTAGAAAATGCTACAAAAAACCATCTTCACGTATCTTCAAAGACTCAGCAATCTCGACACAGACGTCCAGAGATCTTACGTCACATCAATACGAATTAAAACTTAACAAAATGGTACGGGAGCTATTAACGTTAAAAAAAAAGTCATTTTAGTATAGTTGGTTTTTTGATATACTGTTCCTCTTGCTATTTCGGTTAGAGTCCGGGCTGTCTGGCTGGTCGTAGTGGTTGCGTTTTTTAGTGCGCATCTCATCTGCACAGGATAATTTCCTTAATTTAAAGTCATTTTTTAACGCGTAATTTTTAATATTTTGCCTTTAGATAGATCCATCAGACATAATTTTTTTATTGCAAGACGTTTTTTTCGTTGTTAAATAGGTGCCAGACGCAATTTTTTATTTCGTTTTTATAAAAAATTCAAATTATTTTAGAATGTCTGTAAATTTCATATTATGTTCTTCAAACATAATATAATCTTAAATTAATTAGCCAGACGCTAATTCGATTGTTAAGTATTAAATACGTACAAATAAAAACGTAGTGAAAGTAGGTAAGTATAACAATTTGATGATTGTGTATATGGAGAGATAGTTTAAAGTGCAAGAGAGATAGAAAGGGTCGGCCGCGAAAATTAAATAACAATAAAAAATAACTTTTTTTTTTTCGAAAATATAAGATACATAGAAATTGAATTGTTCCTACTCTAGGATTCCCTGTGTTGTGGGAACAAGTACCTTCCATTGGTACATTTTATTCCTTAGGCTAAAAAATAAACTATTAGGGTACATCAACAATCTTCTATACAAAACAATTTTTTTATTACTTAACTATTAAGTTATGGGTTTAAATGAAAACAGCGATTACATAAACTTATTTATATTGTTTCCAATAGCACATTGCCTAATACCACACATTACACACCGCGTACAAGAAGAAAAAGAACCACAAACAAAATACAGTGTTGCCAATACAAGTTAAATTTTCTAATATATATCTAATATTAACTAGCGACCCGCCCGGCCCTGGCTTCGCACAGGTGCAATGCTGATACTAAATACACTACAGAAAAACTGTGAACGTTGAATATAAAAACATAGAGGCCCGCTCCGGCTTCGCACGGGTATAAAATATATAGCCGGGCGGCCGGCTGCGCCGCAAACGCTACGTCCCGCAATTTTTAAATCTGTAATATCTTCGAAAATATTCACTTAAATCATACGGTGTAAAGGGCCATATAGATCTATATTAAATGAACAATGTATTCAAGGTCTTAAATTGGTTAAGGATTAATGCTGTATTGGTTAAAATCGCTTCGAAAATTAGCCATTATTTGTCGTAAAAAGTAAATGACAAAAAAAGTTATTGTGGGTTATCCATAAGAGATAGACATCACGGACTTTTCTGTAGACCTTTTCAATGTGTACTATAGTTAGTACATTATTTTGATAAAACTCGTAGGGTGCCTGCGTTTGCACTGTAAGTGGAAAAAATGTAATTATTTACGAAATCACATTAGAAACCTCAAAAATAACAGTACTTCTCCACTATTTAATGGATGTTATTATACATATAAACCCCCCACTTGAATCACTCTATCTATTTAAAAAAACCACATCAAAATCCGTTGCGTAGTTTCAAAGATTTAAAGAGACATAGGGACAGAGAAAGCGACTTTGTTTTATACTATGTAGTGATGATGATAACAATATTAATTCATTAATCTTAATTCTTAATATATATACATAAATCTCGTGTCATAATGTTTGTCCTCAATGGACTCCTAAACCACTTAACCGATTATAATAAAATTCGCACACCATGTGCAGTTCGATCCAACTTGAGAGATAGGATAGTTTATACATGTAGGTACCATACGGGCGAAGCCGGGGCGGACCGCTAGTATACCTATATAAATTCATGCTAACTATTTTAGTTAAATTCAATACAAACTTAAACATGCGAGTGTGTGTGTGTTCACGTGTGTGTGTCGTGTGTGGTGTGGTGTGTGTGTGTTGTGTGTGTGTATGTGTGTACATCAATATTAAAACAAACTTTCTAGTTGTTTACAGATGATGGAATATTGGAAAACAATAACAATTCCTTAGACGATAACATAAATAATTCTGACAGTGTGAGGAAAGATGATGATGATGATGATTATGAAGATGGCTTTTTAAATTTAACAATGTAATTGTTTAACCTTCATTGATAAAGTTTTTATTCCGTTCTTTTCAATGTATGGTAACTTTAATTTATTTTTCACTTTTATGTTTATTTTTTTTCATTTTAGCTTTTATTTATAAGAACAAGTGTAAATAATATTGTATTCTTGCAATTATTTCCTGTCGCATAGTTAAAATACACTAGCTGATGAGCTGCATGCTTCATTACTTTTTTTTATTTATACACATTATTTAATACTTAACAATCGAATTAGCGTCTGGCTAATTAATTTTGGATTATATTATGTTTGAAGAACATAATATGAAATTTACAGACATTCTAAAATAATTTGAATTTTTTATAAAAACTAAATAAAAAATTGCGTCTGGCACCTATTTAACAACGAAAAAAACGTCTTGCAATAAAAAAATTATGTCTAATGGATCTATCTAAAGGTAAAATATTAAAAATTACGCGTTAAAAAATGACTTTAAATTAAGGAAATTATCCTGTGCAGATGAGATGCGCACTAAAAAACGCAACCACTGCGACCAGCCAGACAGCCCGGACTCTAACCGAAATAGCAAGAGGAACAGTATATCAAAGAACCAACTAGGTATACTAAAATGCTCACTTGTCAACGTTGGTAGCTCCTATACGAAAAAGCGCGTGACAAACGAGCGCGTCACTGATTGGTTCATTAATCTACACGTCACTCGGCCACCAATAGCGGGATAGATTTCTAAAGCTCCTCTAGACTTTTACTATTTTCCAAAGTGTAAGTTTTAAAGAGCTTAAGTTGTATATTTGAGTAATTTACTAGCTTTTTAGTCGCTCCGTTTGATGTGGGATAAAATATAGCGTATGCTGTAAATAAATAGCATACTAATTATCAGAACTTTTCAAAATGGTTGATGTAATTTTAATGTTTATAATTTATAAATAAACCGTAAGTGACTTAAAACTTTCCCCGCTTTTAATAACGTTACTTACTATAGAACAGCTACATACAATATTATACATACATTTTAGATCTGTCGCGCGTAAACATACAAATAAAATTTATATCGTAGGACGTAGTCCATTTTTAAAGAATCTCTGTATAAAGCATGAAGATCTGAATTCTATTCGATTTCGACGATTGAATTATTTAGTATCTATTATGTTAAATACATTTTTGAATTGCATTTCATAAGATAGTTTGCATGAATAAATGCCAAAATACTAAAGCATTATCTAAATCCTAAACGATTCATATAAGTAGGTACCTAACACTGAAAACGACCAAACTCCACCCATCCATGGCACCTCATAAAACGTAATTAAACGTCAAACGAAGATAAAACTCTCCGAGAGAGATTACCCGAGACATTATCGTTCGGACAGTCAATCGATGCGCGTCTTCAATTTATATACCTACTTGCCTGTGATCAAAAGTCCCTCATTATTCTTTAGATAATTTGATGATAGCGATAAAACATTTTAAAACGATAGATCAGTTCATAATCGTAGATGTCATTTCATATTGCGAGGTGAAAAACTTTTTACGTCGAATGAAAATTAATGTAATATATTTTCGATTAATATTAGGAAACCGATTGTTGTGTAAATGAGCATTCAAAAATTTATATGTCTGAATTTTTTAGATCTATACATAGATACTAATATTATAAAGCTGAAGAGTTTGTTTGTTTGAACGCGGAATCTAACTCTAATCTCTAATCTCGGGAACTACTGGTCAGATTTAAAAAATTCTTTCGGTGTTAGATAGCCCATTTACCGAGGAAGGCTATATCATCACGCTTAGACCAACAGGAGCAGAGGAATGCGGGTGAAACCGCAGAGAACAGCTAGTATACATATAAAAATCTCTAGACCTTAAAGTCAAGTGTCACCGTCGTGATAAGTGAACGCATTATTGGATTCCCTCCGGGATCGCTCCCCCACTTCATTTTAACGTTCCCCGGGCGAGAGGCTTCCAGATAATCTGCAAGATTCTAATGTAATTGTTTTTGAGATATATGCTGTACTAGCTTTCCGCCCGCGGCTTCGCCCGCTTTGTATAGAACCTAATAAATGATCTTTCCTTGAATCACTGTATCTATAAAAAAAACGAAAATAAAAGTTAATGTTACTCTATATAACATTAACTTTTTATCAATTCAAATTCTGTAACAAACAGTCTAGCCATTAACAAAAACTTAAACAAGATTCATTATCGCACACGGTTATGCTATTTAAAAAACCATCACAACGAAATAGCCTAACACCGTAAAAAAACTCTATTACAAATTTTCCCCCCATGAAAATATCCACTCGGCATAATAAAATGCATTCAAACACGTTTCGAGCGAGATTATTAAGCCGTAGAACACTTCCATGTTAAAATTACACTTCCTTACGTGTAAATTATTCAAAAATTACACACGGGCGCACCTTTTAAAAAATTCAAGCATGCGTCCTTCTGATACGACGGTCGAGCGTGCAATGAATGAGTTCGTTTTTCAAATTACACCTATACATCTTCCGTCTCGCTTTGTCGCGTGGGTGGTGTGTAGCGCTATCTCATTCTATGATGTGTCTAATTTATTATTAATAATGTGGGTAGAGGCAAAATTGTCGTGGACGTTTATTTGAACAGATAAATGTTGAGGGGTGTGGGTCATGTCACACTTTGTATAAAAACTTTGTCCTTTATTACTGTTCGTTTAGAAAATAATGTCATTAATCATTATAACCTTATTCTATAGTTCAAGCTGTTATTGTTACATTGTATTCATATAAATATTAGCCGGGCAAGGCTTGTTTGCATGCCGGATGGAAAGAGCTACATTCAAGTAAGCGCATATCGAAATTCAACTATTTTGATTCATTCGTTTTAATTATGACAAAGTAACAAACATCTTCAACAATAACGTTTTTGAACGTGTTGTTGTTTTTTTGAAATATCACGCTTGTCTGATAATTATTATTTTTCTTCAAGATAAATCGAAAATGATGATGACATAATCCAGTAACAATATCGTTTGTACGTATCTTATTTATTATGAATGTAAAGACCACACAACAATAAACAAATCATATAAAAGTTTCCCGCCAAAAACCACTCCATTTCAAGATGGCGTCTCGCGTAACGAGAATATATACTCAAAAGCATTGCTATTACGCTCACAACGAGTGCATATTGCCCATATAAATGTAAATATTTTAATATTATAAATACAAATTGTTATTTGCGCTTGCTATTGCCGCCATATTGTCGATATTGAGGGTACTCAAGATGGTCGATTTAATTGAATACCGAAGGGTGGGTAGTTTGAATTTAGATGTCGTATTTCATAATGGAACGTGTTAAATAAGAGGAAAAACATCGTCATAAGAAAAGTTAAATCAAAATATGTTATAATCTAAATTAATCAAATTTACGGTGAGCATAATATATTCATAAATAGAAGTAAATGTTCATACCAACATCTACACGACAAGTAAAAGTTGTATATTCGGATTTTTTTTTCTTATATTTTTTCGATATATGACATATCATGTGACTAAATTTTTAAACTTTGCTTGCGTAATGACGGACGAAGAAAGAGATAAAACTTTAATTAGCAGTTAAATATGATTTGTTCATCTACGATAAAAATTCTTATTTTCTTACTTCCATCAAATATTTTACACCAAAAATAAAATAATAATAAAAGAAACTTTGCTTTTAACCATACAACGATATGCCTAGATTTCAAAGTCCTACATAATATTATTATAAGAACAATGAGCGCTACGCAGATGCTACGCTACAGTGCTACGGTGCTACAGTAATAAAAGTCGTAGCAAAGTCTCTACGAGCACTTATCGACTTTTATGGCGAATACAGATAAGCAATTCCAGTATTCCCGCTTGTTAATATTGTAATACTATCAGTATAAGCCTTGGAATACTATGAAAGTTACTATGTATGTATGCACGATAAAGTTAGATTAATACAAAGATTTTGCTTTTATACTTTCATATTAAAATAATAATACTACTTAATAAAACAAATTTTAAAGGAGAATTTAGTATTAAAAATACATTAACAATAATCTTCTACGAAATCAGCTCTACGACGTTCTACGTTGTAGCGACGTAGCGCTACGCGTCTATGTTAAGGCTACGTGATATTATTATATTACGTAGCAATTATTATAGTTACTTATGTAAGAGTATTAATAATATTTAAGAAGGAGAGTAATTATAACAGAATTATGTTTATTTTAATAAAGTAGGTGCGTAATATAATCAACTAATTGTTTACGATAATAACTCTAAAGAAGCTTCATTAATTATAATTAGACGTCAATATGAACTAAAAATGGGTTAGAAGAAATTTCTCCATTTGTATAGATCATAATTATATTAATTAAAAACTAGAACAAACTAGAGAAAACTTTATTTCAGCAGGTTAGCTAACAAAAGGTTCATTTAGACCGTAGCATTTACTACTGTATATTAATTAAATCTCTTATTAAAGTTAGAATTAAATTATATTGTTGAGCTTGCGCGTGGAAAATATATTTTTTATCTATTTTATCATTCAAGTGTATTTTAAAAGAAATTATACATATACTCACAGTATTTCAATTATGATGATGAATAATAGTTGTTAGTTTGTTACTTACCTGTAAAAGAATAAAAGTTACATAAATATACATTCTGTAAATATTTAAAAACCCTACTAATATTATAAATGCAAAAGTAACTCTGTCTGTCTGTTACGCTTTCCCGCTTAAACCTCTCAACCGATTTTGATGAAATTTGGCACAGAGAATCTTTAGACCCTGAGAAAGAACATAGGCTACCTTTTATCAAAACACCACGCGGGCGAAGCCACAGGCGGAAGCTAGTTAAACATAATTCTTTTAAATCATTGCCTATCGGACCGATTATATTGTAAGTTGAGTTAATTCGTAGTTGTATAAATATACTATTCAGAAGTTTTTATATGTAGAGTAACCATTGTTTGAATAAAAATAATCTGTATTAAATAGTGCTACCGAACAATGAAACAGTCAGCGATTCTAAAAGTTTTAATGAAAATATAAAATATCTGTTAATAAAAGAACTCTATAAAACGTATTTTTATTGTTTAATAAAGTCACGTAGTATTTAGATAGTAATTTCGATGATAAAACAAAACAAAGTGTTTTACTTTCAAATTGTAATGCATACATTACATTACCTAATAACTATATAATAAACGTGCATAAGTTTCCCTTTCGTAGAGACCTATATTTCATCATTATTAAATCCGGCAAGCTTGGGAAACTGTATCTCATATAAAAACACGAATAAAACAAAACTACAAAACTGCCCCGTGTCCCATGGGGCCATTTGCTAGTCAATGTACACACACAACACAACTACCTATATGAACAAACCCAACTAAACTCCATATTTTAATATTCACCCATATCTTTCCCGCTCCATAATTAAATTCTCACATTGCATCCAAACAAAAATAAACCGTATTTCCATTGCAACAAAGTGCATTTTACACTCATCGTAATCAAAGTTTTGACGGGGCAAAGTTTCCCAGCATTCCGTTTTATGTCCAACTTAAGTACTTAATAAGGAAACTTAACTTAATATGTAACTTAAATGGGAGCCGTGATTGTGTTTTGTCATCTTGATTCAAGTTATGCGGGTCGGTAAACTTGTTAATTGATTAATCTTAGCGAATACTTCATTATCTCAACTATTTATCTGTTTGTCTAACATTTCACATCTGTATTAGTGATCTATTTTCTTTGAGAAACAATTTTAAGTAAGATTTTGTATAGGTCTCTACTGAGAATCAAACCTGGGCTCTCTATTAATAATTACAATATTATTGAACTACCTACCTAAGTATCATTAGCCGATTTACGATTAGACATTTGTAATTAAAAATAAAGCTTAGTTCGTGTACGAACGACACTTTTAAAGTGAATACATAACGTATTACGAAGTTAATTGTAATTTTTTTTTGTATCTCATAATCGACATCAATCGAAAGCATATTAACAAATAAAATAATTCCCAAAACTTCAACCGAAACAATGGGGAGAAACCAGTTTCAACCCATCATAAATTCATTATCACAAGTACGTTATTGTATCGGGAAATGATTCAATTTATGCAATCCCATTCAGATCGTTAATTCCATTTCATATTGCCAATACCTTCGCAATATGTAATACTAAGTGTGCCGCGCAGTTTTACCCACGAACGCGGGCAAAATTAAGTATTTCTGTCCTCATAATATACTTTCGCATTTATAATATTACCTACCTAGTAAAGTGGCAAAGTATGTGTTATACTGTACTATGTTTATTATAGTAGGTATTGTGTTTATATAATTCTATCCGTTTAAAAAAATAACTATCATTTAAATAGGTAGGTACCTAAAACAGGAAAATCCTTTCATTTAAAAACTGATAACGATAATCTTCCTACCCCCAACCTAACAAATTCAATAAAACTCACGATAGCCTTTCACGAACCGCCGGCACTCTAAAAACCATCAATATCTCGTTCGACCGCGAGCCGCAACTCATTTACAAAATGCTGACCGTCCAATATCAGCGGAGAATCGAACCCGCGACCCGTGGCCCGTGACGCGCGTAATTACGCGAAATCATTTTGGCGCGTCCACACAACCGCGCGAACAGCGAGGCGAATAACGAACACGCATGTATAAACTATGCATTAGCCTTGAGATTCCTATTGCACATAATATGAATAATGAATATAATATATTTTTTGTATTCACTGTAAAATTTCGATGTGTGTATTTGTGTGTTGCATTATGTTTTTATTGTGTAATCTTATTTATTTATTTATTTCTAATTATATTCATCCATATAATTGTTAGTATAATGTCCTTAAAACTAGGTTAATATTATAAAATTAAACATTACAAAATCAAGTATTAAATAAAATTAATTTACAAAATAATTTTTTCACAATCTGCTTGAGACATGGATTTTAACCCGAGGTCTCAAGACACATAATGTTCCGATGTTTTGTTGACAATAAATGTTTATTGTCATAATTATTACTGCTTTAAGACGTCAAGGTAACTCCCTGCTCGTTCTCTGTGTAACCGTTTACATTGACAAATCCTCGTTCACACAGATCGAACTGCCTCGCGCGGAAATTGCTTCGCGAGGCTGCTCGCTCTGTGTGGACCTCCCATTGCGTAACTGACGTTTTAATTAACCAATGTTGCTGTTTGCGCGAAATTCGATTGCCTACGCAGGTATTGTATATTGGCTTATTCGAGTGTTATAATTGGGATAATTAAGTTATTTTCTACCAATAAAAAACAGGTAACAGCAATGCTTGTAGGTAATTTTTAAGTCTATGTTTTTCATACTTAATACGTAAGAATATAAAATGTTTTTCTTCTAAGTTATATGTCAATGTCTTATATTATGTTTTAACATCAAATTAGAAAACAGTAGGTACAAGTATCATCGAAAACTATGTATTACCTATGTAGAACTCAAAACTCAAAATCAAGATATAAATATATAAATCTTGTATATATATTTCTGTAACTTTTGTTAATAAGCCTTGAGGTTTTAGATTGCTTGTTTATAAGTGCTAGTCAATTACCTTTAAAACAAACTCCAAAAAAATACCTCACTCATGACTCAACAGCAAAATCTCCATTCTTCATTAATATAAAGAACGAAAAAACCTTAATATCCCCTAGAAAAAATTCTCAGCATTACGCTAAGCGGTTTTTTTACCGGATTCGAAGCCGCTTCTGTGTATTCAGCTGTCGTGGATCGTGTTTCAGAAAACTATATTTACCTTTAATATTGAAAAAGTGAACGAATATTGAAACGAACGGATGGATGGATGGAAAATTTCGAGGAAATTTTTGAATAGGCACATAAAAAATTTTAACCTTTAAAAACTGCAGACTCTGGCATGACTTTACTTTTAAATTTTTGGGTGAAATAACTCCGATTGATAACAGTTACCTACTCTCCTCCTCGTGGCGGACAAATGAATCAAATTTTAGAATATCACAAACAGTCCAGCCGTTTTTGACCTATCTATGCCTACACAGTAACCCATTTCTCGATGTATTATAATGGGTATTTAGTGCATTTATTAATTTATATCTACCAATAACCAAACATATTTTACAACCAAACGATCAAAATACCTTACCAAAGAAAACCGCCTATAAAAAGCCGTGTATTCACTAGGGGACCATCTGACGACAAGTTGCATCGGGGACGCGTCACTCGTCGTCGCTACATGTCCCTAGTGACATGTGTTGCTTAACATTTAGCCCCTAGTGAATATAAAGCTGTACCCTAAACGCATGACGTTTCAGAAGCCGTTTAGTTTTCAATTTCTTCTTTCATAAGACCCTTCTCAATAATATAAACAAAGAAAAATTCAGCTGTTCACGCGTGAAGTAAATTTCAGTTTGCCCTACACCTACACACACAACACATACATACACACCACATATACATATAGTATAATACTGATACTGTATGTCTGTACATCACAATGTCACGTCGGAAATAGCAGCGCGTTCCGATTCAGATCACACCATTAACTTGATGTGCAGATTATATATAATAATGGCTCGAATAATTAATGACTTATTATCATGCATATCTCATTTCCTATTAATGTATCTTGTGAAATGTATTAATACTAAATGACGTGATAAAGGTTGTTTTGTCATATCACTTATGGTAAGTAATTAGGATTTATAGAATAGACTATCGACCCGCCCGCGGCTTCGTCCGCTTTGTCTATTACCTTGAAATGATATACTAAAACCTCCTTCGAGAATCACTCTATCTATTAAAAAAAAACCGCATCAACATCCGTTAGTAGTTTTAAATATTTTAAATAAGTACACATAGGGATATAGGGACAGAGAAAGGTCTACTTAAGCATATAAATTAATGACTAACTAACAAACTTAGTAGAAAGTAGAAACTATACATTTTATTCAATTTAAAATTCAAAGCACACCTATCACAATCTACAATCTTACTTATCCAATAAAATCATAATCAAATATCAAAATACACGCCTAGCATCATAACTGATCCGTTTTTGATGTAGTTTATCCAAAGTTAAACTTTCTCCTATCACGAAAGACTTGCAAAGAGAAAAATTCTCGTAAATAACATTTGATAACGCCAAGTTTTCAACTTAACGTCGCATCTTGAACGCTCGTCACCCGAATAAAGATTATTTCATTTCATTTTGGATTCCGTTTATTTCATTTTAAATACGTTGTTTTTGCACGCCTCATAAGCGAAGCGTTGAGGTGGGTACTACTGTCACTTCGCGCAAAACATCTGATTTTTCAAACTTAAAATGTCTTTATGTATCATACATTGCACTTGTAAGATAATACATACACACACATAAACTCAAACTCAAACTCAAACTCAAACATTTATTTATTCAATTAGACTTCTTAAAGAAGCACTTTTGAAACGTCATTACATATTTTAAAATTTACCACCGATTCGGAAAGCAGTATCTACGGAGAAGAACCGGCAAGAAACTCCATAGTTGCTCTTTTAAATCATGTCAGTTTTACAATTTCACAAAATACATATGTAACAACATATAAGTATTGTAATAACATGCCAAAGAACTGTCCTGTGGTTTTTACGCGACAACCCTCCATGGGTTTTTATCGTCCATATATTCCTGAATACTGTAGTACGCTCTCTGAACTAGTACATTTTTTATATAAGTTTTAAATTTAGAACTACTAAACTCTTTAATATTATGAGGAATTCTATTGTAAAAGCGTATACCTTGACCCATAAATGAATTTTTAACTTTAGCTAATCGGAAAAATGGCATTTCAATTCTATTTCTGTTCCTTGTGCCATAACAGTGTCTATCTCCTACTCTTGTGTGTAAGTCGGCGTTTTTGTGTACATGCAAAATATTATTAAATATATACTGTGATGGTACAGTAAGGATACCAGTATTCTTAAAGAGATCTCTTAGTGAGTCCCGAGCACGTAAATTATATATAGAACGAATGGCTCTTTTCTGTAAGATAAATATAGTTTCTATATCTGCTGCCCTGCCCCATAGTAGAATTCCATAGGACATAATACTATGAAAGTAGCTGAAATAAACCAATCTAGCTGTATCTTCATCGGTGAGATGCCTTACCTTTCGGACTGCATATGCTGCTGAACTGAGCCCACCTGCAGCGGTGTTGACATGGGCTCCCCACTGTAGTTTCTCGTCCAATGTTAACCCAAGAAATACAGTCGATTCTGTAGGGTGTAATACCTCCCCGTTCAAGGTAATATTTCTGCTTAACTTTTTAACGTTTGGTAGTAAAAATTCAACACAAGTTGTTTTTTTGGCATTTAATAATAAATTATTAGCAGTAAACCAGTCGGATATGTGTAAAAGAGCACTGTTCACTTCGTCAACATTTGGGTCATGCCTATCCACATTAAATATTAATGAGGTATCATCTGCAAACAGAACTATTTCACACCTATCCTGTAAATAATAAGGTAGATCATTGATATATACCAAGAACAAGAAGGGTCCTAAAATAGATCCCTGTGGAACACCAATGTTAATTGACGCACCGCTAGAACGTTCTCCATTAACAACTACAGTTTGTATCCTATCATGCAGGTATGAGGCTATGAGGTTCTGAGCTTGTCCTTTAATCCCATAGTGATTAAGTTTACGCAATAAGGTACAATGTTCAACGCAGTCAAATGCCTTGGAGAGGTCACAAAATATCCCCAAAGCATTTTTTGAGTTTTCCCATGCCTTATATATATGTGTTAGTAGTGCAACTCCAGCATCTGTGGTTGAGCGCCCCTTTGTGAAACCAAACTGTTTGGTACATATTAAGAAAAAACACTATTTTTAACGTTCATGATATTTTTG
>CAJQZN010041707.1:0-10078 GCA_907164685.1 Colias eurytheme | reverse complement strand
TTTTTTTTTTAAGAAACCTAACCTAACCTAACCTAACGGCTAACCTAACCTAAACTTGATTTTTTTTTGCGCGTCGACGGAGCCCCGCGAAGCGAAGCTATTTCGAAGCTATTTCTGTGTAGTTTTTTTTAAGAAACCTAACCTAACCTAACCCAAAGGCTAACCTAACCTAAACCTAACCTAACGAATTGAGGGCGAATATCTCGGCCATTTTTGATTTTAGAGAAAAGTTGTTCCTATAAAACATGCTTATATTAGCGTAATCTTTACGATAAAACAATAATAAATAGGTGTTATAATGACACCAACTCCATCAAAAATTTTCTAAGTCCTGAGCCCCCTTTGCTTTAGTCCAACCCAACTAGCTTTAGTGTTAAAAGGTTATCTAGTAATCCGAATAATCGGACGATTAAATTATTTTATTCATCCGGTAATCGGACGATTAAATTATTTTATTCATCCGGTAATCGGACGACTAATTTATTTTATTCATCCGTTTAGCGGACGACTAGACACTTCGTAATTTTAATTTAGATAGCATTTGATAATAACAAAAATTTTACGATACATAAATAAAATACAAACAGGTTGTTTAAACCTACGTAGTTTTTTTTTGTTTGAGTGGGAATCGCCCTAAAGTCGCTTCTGGCACTCGCCGGCCGCTGCCGCGGCACGCTCGCTTCGCTCGCTCGGCTCGTGCGGCAGTTCAACAGTTAACCTAACACGCTCGTCGCTTCGCTCCTCGCTACCTATTTGAATACTAAAAGTAAAAGTTAATCGATTTTAAAAACTGAAGCAAGTGAGCTATAAAAAAACATTAAAAATTAAAATGCATCATTTATACTCTATGATAAGCTAGTATATTTGTATTGCTAATCTGTGATCTGCGTCATATTAACTAATCTGTGTTATCTGTGGCTTGTTGTGAATACAAAAATATATGGAACGATTTTTGGCTATGCTAAATTGTTAAAATACTATTTTAACAAAATAAATTGTAATATGTAAATAAAGTAATAGGTACGTAAATATATTTAAAAATAATGCGTGTGAGTGTGATAATTAGACATTTTGATACTATAATGGCTTAAGATTTTACTTTAAGTTGCGTTTTTAGTACAAAAATAACCTTAAAAAATATCATTTTCAATTTCGATTTTCACAAAAACTACGCATTTTTGATGGAAAAGAAAAGCAGTTTGTTAAGAAAATCCACTACCAGCTATCGATTAAACAGCACAAAATAATGAAATTCGGGGACATCGAATGTAATATGCAGCCCAATAAATATCATCAAAGAATTATAAAATTAGTAAGAAACTGAATGGAGAGAATTGTTTTCTTATTCATCACTATTACTCATTAAACATCACTAGTTATCTAATATATTTTAATATTGTACTAAATTAGACTTTACAGCATTAAGAAACTGAAATTATGTAAGTTTCAGTGACTATTGTTACAGTAAATAAAATATATTTCATAAATCATAAGGTTCCTAAACCATCCACTGATCGATCGTATTAAAAATGAAAAGATGAGAGCAATTTAACCTAAAATGTTACAGTAAATAATAATCATATTATACAACTCACCCCTGTTCTTCTAATTGATCCTCCAATTCGGTACATTTCACTTCCACCTTTCTTTTGCGTTCATGGTCAAGTATTTCGCGATTTGGTTGTTTGTTAGACGCCGAATCTAGTTTTGCAATTTCTTCTTCTGTGCGGTAATTGACAGAATCTTTAGTTCTCCTTACTGATGCCCAATTTCTTTGCACATAACCGTTTGTGCCTGACCCTCTTGGAGTCTGTAATCCGATCCCATTGTACATTTTGTCTGGGATAGATCTTAACTGAAAGTAAAATAGGTTTTAGGAAACAAATTGCGATTTGCGACTTCGCCAAGTAGTCAATTTGTATAAAAAAATGAAAATAGATATAAACGTATTGTTTTATCAGGTTAGTACGTTTAGTAATATCTGTCGCAAAAAACTAGGTCAAACATATAAATATCTCACCAATAACGTGCAACTAAATTAAATTCTGCACATAAAACACACGTCCATTTTGATTGAAGAGTTTTGATTTTTTTTACGCTAGTGTCGTGCTCTTGCCAAAATTGCCATTTGCCGTATTTTTGTGAAAAATAATATGTCTTGTCTATGAATTTATTTTAATAAAATTTTAATTCTGTGTTTTTATTCTATGTTTGTAAGATTATAAATGAATATTCGATAATAACGTGATAGTTCCGCCAGGATGGATGCACCAATTTAAAATTTGTCTGTAAAACGCCTTAGAGCGAGCGCGCACGAGCAACTTAGTTGCCCAGCAACTATTTTGTCTCTGTCGCTGTCTCCTCGCAAAGTTTTGAACGATGCGCTCACGAAAGCGACAGCAACGCAACTTTTTCTATAAAATTTTCTGCATTTATCAACATGGATTCCGAAGAAACGGTTGTGGTCTGTGCTCTTGTCCCGCATAGTTCCCATTCCCGTGGGATCTCCGGGATAAAACCAATCCTATGTGTTAATCCAAGTTACCCTCTATATGTGTACTAAATTTCATTGTAATCGGTTCAGTAGTGTATGCGTGAAAACTGAAAACCATACATACCTACAAACCTTTCCTCTTTATAATATTAGTATAGATATGTAATCGTAATTGTAAAAAGTGAAGTAGTTTTTATTTAATATTTTTTAGTGTATTTTTCAACACGAATCAAACGAGCTCAAACTCGATAAAGTTGAGTCAATATATTACTAAGTTCCTATGGCCACCTTCCGATTCCATCATCATATCAGCTCTATCTCATAATAATGTTTCATCGCTATCCAATTTACATACGTATACAAAATTTCAGCTCAATCGGTTTCCTGGAAATGAATCAAAGTTACTTGCTACATTTCAATTAAGTCATCGAGACCAGACAAAAATGCTCATAAAATAAAAACTACTGGGCTTATCCGAATAAAATTTATGGGACCAATTCCACACCATTCCGCATCAAAAAAAAAAAGAATCACGTAAACCGGTTCAGAAACCTCGGAGTAATCGGTGTACAGTGCGACACAAAAGAGATGAAAATAAATGAGGGCGCCACCGTCGCTCATATAGCAACACTGATACTGCGACGCAAGCGATCTTGATACTATAGAATAAAAATCCAAAAATCTATATAATATAATCTAAAATAAATACCGCGATTTAAACCGTTATAATTGTTTCATTGTAGCAATAGTGTAAATTTAAGACAAAAATACATTAGTATTTTAATTGACCTACCTAGGTCAAATTTTACTTAAATGTATTTGGAATTAGTTATTTTATAAAAATCGGTCAAGTGTTTAGACTGCAGAGGCGCACATAGAATCAAACATACAAACAAACAAGCATACATGCAGCTCAAACACATTACCCTCTTTCTGGGTCCGTCGGGTAGAAAAAAACAAGGCGATTTGAAAACCACATATTTTTATTTTTTTTGTAGATAAATTTTGTACATTAATATAATTCATCAAAATCTAAATATTCTACTCCTTCAAAGGACTGATCATCACTCTGTTTCGAAGTACTGGCAAGAGGGTACGGGGCATCTTCAGTATCTGTAAATATGATACAGTAAATATGATTTTTTTTCTTAAGGTTTGATTGATTAATACCTGTATGAAAACAGTTATCACTATACTATGTAGTAAAATCTAAACTAGGTACTTTATTTGAGGCTGGTTGGATTGGATATAACTTCTTGACTCAAAGTGTGCTGGTCGCACTATAAAAACTAGTTTTTGTTTACATACAAATAACCTCAAATTAAATTGCGAAAACGTAATAATCGCCATACATACATACATTAAACACTCGTCACTATTGGAATATTCTATTTTACGTAGTACTGAGCAAAAATAAATGGAATCTCACCGGTATATTCTGCTGTACGTTTGTAAACGTTTTCCAAATCAGTCAATAAATTTCCAGCTTGAAATTCGGACAAACACCGAATAAAAACTTTATACACCACATCACGGACACCGCTACGTTTAACCTTTTTCATGATGTCTAAATAAAAAAGGTTTTTATTTAAATTTCTTGTTCTAAATAACAATTTTATCTCAATAATTCTCCACTTCACGAAAAAAACAACAAATTTTTATTCAACTTGACAGCTACATTGCCAATTCAGGGTTGCCAGGTAATGAAAAACGAATTAGTTCCAAAATAATTAATTTCATCTCTTTTATGTCGTACTATACATGCATAAAAAAAATATACCGGCCGAATTGATAACCTCCTCCTTTTTTTTGAAGTCGGTTAAAACTACTGTGTACGAGAATAAATACGTTGACATAAATACGTATTATCGCTACGTCGGTTACGCGGCAACTGGCTGGCGGCCGCCGACAGGCAACATTTTTGTTGCCATGCGCGCACTTGCATTGAAACCAATAGATAGGGCGACAGTTGCGTCGCGGGCTTGTCTCCGAACCCGCGGACAAAAAAGTCTCCCGGGAGTTGCGTCGCTACGTGCGCGCACTTTCATACTAGCCCATGGGTGGAGAGACAAAATAGTTGCGGAGACAAAATAGTTGCGGAGACAAAGTTGCTCGTGTGCGCTAGCTTTTATACAAAGAAACTCTATGAAAAAAAAAGTTCAATCAAAAATGACAGATATTCCGAATTCCGATGACCATAGACAAAGTTTTGTAGTTGACACCACAGGTTGACACTCATTCATAAAGTAAAAAGAGGCTAAGTGTTTATTTTGATTTCGGAAAATAAATAAAGTTTCAAGCAAAGCGATTTATCATATAAATACACATTTATAAAAAGAATATACTTATTTTCATAATGATTGACAAAATTTTATATAACACAATACTTTGTCAAGCGTTTTCGCCTTGTGGAAAATATTTAGTAGCCGGTGATATTTATGGAGATATTGGTATTTTTGAGTAAGTTATTACATATTAAGGCTAAACTGTACATTATAGGGCGTGGAGTTGAGAGTCGTAATTTTTTTTGTGGTTAGCTATTGTCCTATGGAACCTAAATCTGAAATTTCACAGCGCGAAAACTTTTTGTTTTTGAGTCACGAATTTTTGAAAATCGGAAAATTTTACTCCATTTTATCCCTGAAACGCGAACTTACTGTTATGACAGTGTCAAATTGAGCTACAGCGATTGTCAAACGCGTTTCATTTCAGGTAAAACATTTCTATCTAACAAAAAAAATATTATAATTTAAATTTTATTTATGAAATTTGTATATTTTTTAACAACAACATTAAAAATAATTATTATTAAGTATAGTTTTTGTAAAATAGATTAAATAAAATAAAATTATTAATATTCGCAATTTATAATTTAACAAAAATATTAATCGAAGTGTCTAGTCGTCCGCTAAACGGATGAATAAAATAAATTAGTCGTCCGATTACCGGATGAATAAAATAATTTAATCGTCCGATTATTCGGATTACTAGATAACCTTTTAACACTAAAGCTAGTTGGGTTGGACTAAAGCAAAAGGGGCGCAGGACTTTTGATGGAGTTGGTGTCATTTTAACACCTATTTATTATTGTTTTATCGTAAAGATAACGCTAATATAAGCATGTTTTATAGGAACAACTTTTCTCTAAAATAAAAAATGGCGGAGATATTCACCCTCAATCCGTTAGGTTAGGTTTAGGTTAGGTTAGCCTTTAGGTTAGGTTAGGTTAGGTTAGGTTAGGTTTCTTAAAAAAAACCACACAGAAATAGGAGCCCCGCGAAGCGGGGCTCCGTCGACACGCAAAAAAAAATCAAGTTAGGTTAGGTTAGCCGTTAGGTTAGGTTAGGTTTCTTAAAAAAAAAACTACACAGAAATAGGAGTCGACGCGCAAAAAAAATCTAGTTTAGGTTAGGTTAGCCGTTAGGTTAGGTTAGGTTAGGTTTCTTTAAAAAAAAACTACACAGAAATAGGAGCCCCGCGAAGCGGGGCTCCGTCGACGCGCAAAAAAAATCAAATACCTACGTGTGCCCTCCTCCCCCCACAAAAAACCTATAATACGTGCGGCAGTTCTCTAAAGAAACCCCGATAACCTAACTATATAGATAAATAGATGTTATCGGACGATTAAATTATTGTGCCGCGGCAGCGGCCGGCGAGTGCCAGAAGCGACTTTAGGGCGATTCCCACTCAAACAAAAAAAAACTACAGGTCATACTAATGTCTATTACATTAAATCTGTCATATTTCAAATCAAAGAGCTAATGCAATATTACTAGTATTGAAAACTATTATTGTAAAGTAATAATTAATATTAATTGCTTCAGATCAATGTGGAACTGGAAAAAAATACCTAAAGCAAAGGGGGCGCAGGACTTAGAAAATTTTTGATGGAGTTGGTATCATTATAACACCTTTTTTTTTTTTTTTTTTTTTATAGTGGGGAAATCTTCTTAGATACCCCCGGCTCCCGGGGATGGAGCCGTGGTTATGTCGGATTTCTACCGACTAAAACCCCACTCTGTTCCATCGCGCTGCTTTGGACGGAACTGCGGGAACGGTTACGACTCTACCGCGTGTCCCGCCCAGCAGATGCCCGTTTCCAGGCCCACCACTAGAACCCCCCTCGCTGGCGGCTGCTGGAACGAAGGCTTACGCCACCAACGCGCAGATAATGGATCTTTCCCCGCTCCATCATCCGCGTTCCCCCGAACCCCCGACCCCATCACCGTCCGGCCGGAGGGTGCACGCCGGAAGGTCCTCCGATGTGTGAAATACACGTCGGGGGACCCTCCGGCGCACTTTTATAGAGATCTCGCAGCCCCCACCTCACCAGAGGTGGCGGCCCTCGGTCCGGCCCCACGGACCGGATTACGAGTTGGCAGACGGCCGTTTTACAGCGGCCGCCGCCCCACACCTCTCTGCAGGAGTCTCCGCGCGTCATCACAATGACGCGTCGGGATCCCGCCCTCCGCTGCACGGCGTGGCTTGCTAAACCAGCGAGCCCGCCGCGCCGCGACCTCTGGCCGCCATCCACCGCCGCATAAAAGCCGGCTCCTCTCTGGCCCACAAACAGGACCTCTGCCGTTGGGTCAGTCGAGGCTTTCCAACCCCAACTGCCGTTCAGCGCCACCTTTGCCTAGTGGACACGGGGCCCGCCAAGCCACGACCTCTGGCCGCCATCCCACGCCGCACACAGCGGCCGCTGGGCCACACCTAGCCCTGGCCGTCGGGCCGGTCGAATCTCCCCGACTCTAAACCAGCCGTTCAGCCCCATCGCTGGTCCAATTTCGCTTCACTCAGAGGGCCATAACTCTGAGCTACTGAGCCCCTCCGCCGCGACAAGGCCTGGACCGTTGGGGGGATCATTATAACACCTATTTATTATTGTTTTATCGTAAAGATTACGCTAATAAAAGCATGTTTTGTTGGGGCAACTTTTCTCTAAACTTGATAATTACCAAGATACATGACGGATTGTAAAATGTAAATTTTTTCAATGATGGAATATTATGTATTCAATATTAAGCTGCGAAAGTCCGAATCTAGCTAAAAAACGTTACGCTAAAATAAGCATTGCATTATCATAAGACTTGCCACAGAACCGAAGCTGTCAACCCCGAATTCCACGTGGTCTTGTCTGCCCTACCCCTAGAGTGTATGTAAAAAGCCGGAAGCGCGGAGGGAGAGCAGCCCTCGCCCGCCGTGACAAAGCTCGGGAGCCATGCGGAGCGGAGCGGCTGAGGCTGGTCGCCGAAGGCGACCAATAAGCTGAAGCTGCGAAGTGAAGTACGGGCGACCGTGCTTTGTCACGCAAGGGCGGAAGGGCTGCACTTCCCGTAGCGCCGGAGCTAAGGCAGTGTCTGAGACAATATAAAAAAGACATGAGGAGATAGGGAAAGGGTTAGGTTAGGTTTTATCATCAATCTTTGAGGGCGAATATCTCGGCCATTTTTTATTTTAGAGAAAAAGTTTTTTTTGCAAAAAACATGCTTATTTTAGCGTTTTGAATAAAAATTATGTATTTTATGATTCCTATACAATTTTCACTTTAGATCAAAAATTTTCTAAGTCCTTACTTTGCGCCCCCTTTGCTTTAGGCGGACCAAAACTTAATTTGTAAATATCTCGAAAACTATTAATTTTCGCGCCCCCCCCTTTACAGGGGAAGTTCCTAGTACCCACCCCCCCTCTCTCCACCCCCCACTACCCCCAAATTCCACGCCCTATAATGTACAGTTTTACCCATATTAAAACCTATTTCCATACATTGTTTAATGAATAAAGTTTTTTTAAAGCTTAATTGTGTATTTTTCTTTCAGCTTAGACGGAATCTTGCGCCCCGATCCAGATTCTATTTCTCCCGACTACAATAAACCGAAAAAAATACACAAAATCACTTCAGGCACTTCAATATGTAGCTTAGCAAGTATAGATAAGTTCTTGATAGCTGGTACAGTCAATGAAATACATGCTTGGGAATGGAAAGCAATCGTAAATCCTAAATTAAGTAAACCATCGTGGACAATCAAGATAAAACCTCAGTCGTTTATGGAACAGTGTGATATAAACAGTTTATGGGTGTCAGATGATGCTGAGAAATTGTATGCTGGCTGCGGAGATAATAAGGTGTATGTTTTTAATTTGGAAGATGGTAGTCTATTGACTAGTTATGAAGGCCATGAGAGTTATATACACTGCATTCATGGGAAGTAAGTATTCTTACTTTTGAAACGATTTAGTTTTTATGATGCATATTATTTTAATGTTAATGATATTTATGTACTTATGAGTAAAATAAATAAAATGTAACATGTATCTTATTTGATAAAAGTCAGATAATTTAGAATCGATTTTAAATCTTTACATAGTATAAAACAAAATCGCTTTCTCTGTCCCTATGTACTACTCGACCAAGCCAACTAGACCCTTTTCAACTGTGACGTCACCCGCCCATGTCTCGGGTACAGATAGCAAAAAAAAAATATTAATAATATCACTGTTCGCTCTCCGCTATGAATAGTCTTATTTTTCCCCATTTCGAGGGCTGTCTATGAATAACAACACAGTAAAAACTTAAACAAATAACAACGAAAAACTTAACAGTCAACAACAAGCTTTAACGATTAATAATAAAAAGTACAGAAATAACTAGCGATGCGAAACGTACGAATGCGTCGATGCTGCGAACCGTACTAAGGCGAACGCGGTACCTGAGGCGGTAAGCGGGCGGGGAGGCCGCATTCCACCCGAGCGTCTAGTTGGCTTGGTCGAGTAGTATGTATAAATCTTTGAAACTGCGCAACATACTTTTATGAGGTTTTTTTAGATAGAGTGATTCAAGAGGAATGTTTTAGTATATATAATTTATTAGGTTTAGACAAAGTGGGCAAAGCCGTGAGCGGGATGCTAGTTGTTATTAAACTAAATACATATCTACGAAATAATATGATTATGATTTTATACATTTTCTATTATGATTTCTTTTTGAATAATTTAACCAAATAAATATCATATTTCCAGCAACAACCAATTGATATCAGCTGGCGAAGACGGTTTAGTAATGCTCTGGGATCATAGAACAGGGAAAGCTCACAATAAGATAGAACCACATAAGAATAGCAAGGTGTCTCGTCCGGATGTTGGCAAATGGGTTGGTGCTGCTTCTTTAGGAGAGGATTGGATTGTAAGTTGTTACATATCTTTATTTCTAACTTGCTGTGCTCCGCGGTTTCACCCATATTGCTCCGCTCCTGTTGGTCTTAGTGTGATGATAATATATAGCCTATAGCCTTCCTCAATAAATGGGCTGTAATAGTTCTTGAGATTAGCGCATGCAAACAAACAAACAAACTCTTCAGTAGACATGGGGCGGGTACCCGGCATGGATCCGGTACCCGGCGGATCCGGCACTTTTTTGAGGATCCGGCCGGATACCGGGTAATGGGGCCGGGTACCCGGCAGTGCCGGGTAATTTTACAGGAGCAGAAAAAAATTGTAAGTTTTATAATCATTTATTGGGACACAATTTTTAATATTCATATTTTAGTATTGGCAGATTATGATGCAGAAAAGTTAACTTTTCTG
>CAJQZN010041706.1:0-70401 GCA_907164685.1 Colias eurytheme | reverse complement strand
AACCACAGTATGAATATATACTGTGGTTCTACGTCTTTAAACTCATTCTTGCAACAAACCTCATAATTTCTCGAACCTAACAAAACTATATCTAGTTTTAACAGCATATATTTTATACTATGGTTCTACATCTTCATAAAATTAGATGTAGTTTTGCAACTTGGTATTACATGTATCATATACCTGATATATTTTGTAGAATCGAGCCTTTTATACAATATTTACTTCGAAAATGTTTATAGTTTTGCTACTTAAAACTGAAGAAAGACTTTTATGTACTTAAAACGAGTATAAAAGTTTAAATCCCGGGCAAGAGTTAGAGACTACTTAGACGAAAATAATACATTGGACATGTATATGTCCCATCTAATAAAACCGGTAACAGATTTCAATATAGACATCTGGCAATAGCATTCGTTTACCATTCTTGTACAATAAAATTGACAACAGGAAGTAAATGTTCATACATTCACACCAAAAAGCAAGGCACAAAGGCTGCATCCAGACTCACCCAGGTGTATCTAAAAGCAGCCATATTTTAAGAGCATTATACTTTCATCGCGAAAATATTCTCTTTACGTTGAAGTGAGTATAATATTGAAAGCGTTGGTACAGCGCAAACCTTTGTCATCATAAAGATCTCTCTAAAAACTGGAGCTCTGTGTGGTATAAGTTAAAGTGAAGAGCGGATTTTATTATATTAAATAACGGAAAAACATACTTTACTTTTTATTAATATTATGAAGTAAATAAATTATTTCATGATAAGTATTATTTGGATACAGTTGTAGTATAAACGACTTTGTTATTTTAATTTTGAGAGTACGTCTACGTATTCCTAACATACTTACGTAAAATTGAAACAGAAATAAATAGATTCTTAATTTATTATTACAGATTTTATTGTGCATTGTTTTCATCATACTACTATTGTACCTAACAATTCATTTGGTATGAGGAAGAAATAATAATAATATTGGTTTGTTTAATCATCGGTAAAATAATTATTATAGGCTTTCCCTTGGAATTGGGATTACCTATTCTTTATCACTTGGAATAGTGGACAAAATATATTTTCCTACGGAAATTATAAAAATGTAGAAAGCTTAACACGTTCGCTGCGGCACAGATATATCTGTACTTTCCATTACTGCGTTACGGGTCGTTTTAAACCTTGTCCTATACCAGAGATTGTGGCGGCACGAGGCATATTAAACCCCACCGCCCGTAGGAGACCAAAATCCTTTTTTTGGCGCCAAATAAGACAAAGTGCGGCTTTTGTCGTGATTATTATTAACAATGAGTCCATTAACCTAAATCTATCGCCGCCCGTGGTTAGATTAGTTAGTTTAGATTCTATGGGTAAAATAAAATGTGGGGTCTGATGTACCCCATACCGCACTGAACAATAGCAGTTTTTCATATAATTTAGTGATGGGAAAAGAAATATCGATTTTATTTAATCGTATTTATTTATCAAACTTATGGATGTTTTTTATTAAAACAGGCCAAACCAGAATATTGTTTGCAACCAGTGCATTCTGTGAGAATTTCCTTTACTTTTTTTGTCGGCCTCACGACTTGTTAAGAAGATGCGGAGTTTTTCGTAACATCCTACACATCTCCTCTTCTTTGATCCCTTTAAGAGATGATGTACCTTGTTTGTTGGCTTGTTGACTTGGGCAAGAGTTAAATTTTGATGAGCCATACACCGATTGCCGGGTGTGTTGACTTGGGCAAGAGTTAAATTTTGATGAGCCATACACCGATTGCCGGGTGTTTTGGATTTGCCGCTAGTTGATTCAATGAACAAACACACTAATAGTAATCATGATTATCAACCTATTTGAAGAAAGTTACTCAACATGTCACATTCACGTTTCTATTAACGATATTTATTATAACGAGTAGTTTGAAAATTAGGTACCTGTATCCACATTCAAGTCCTTCTTTGTAAAAGCTTCAATAAGTTTTTCCACAAATAGTCTCGAATGCGTTGCACAACACTAACCGCGTGAAGCTAGCTTAGGGTGCGGTACGAGGTGCGCGGTGGTACGAGGTGTTCGCAACCTCGTTCCGCACTGTGTTAGAATTTTTATTTGTTCAGTGCGGCACGAGGTCTAAGAAACCCGGTATTAAGGTCGGTATACCATTGAACTAGGAATCAATAGCACATCTCAGATATATAGATATCACTTTTCTACACTGAACCAGATGGAAGTTATGCCTCCCGCACGACAGAGAAGTTTTAGTTTTTTCCTACCGCTATAACGACGAGACACGGACAGGGTGTTTCAAGCCCTGTTTCGCAGCGAACGTGTTAAGCTTATAAATTAGACCACTTTTTTGTTGGAATTGGCGACGAGCCCCAACTTTTAAATCACGACGAGGCTGCCAATCGGGAGTTTTTATTTTACCTCCCCGATGGCTGAGACTGTATAACTCTTTATTAGTACAATAACGGGTAGGAAATCGTGAAAATTGGAATCTTGGTAAGGATTTGATGAAATGCTGATAAATTTTAAGTATAAATTGCTAAATTTTTGCAAACTTTCGATTCAGATATTAATAGATAGATATTTGATTATTTGAAAAATTTCACTTGAAAAAAAATGTACAAATCCATTTAGGTAGGTTATAGAAGAAAGATTTAACTTTCGCATATTATGAATAAATAAATCTTTATTTTGGCAAAACATAATATATACCTTACAAAAATATGTAGGTACCTACACTGACTCTTAAACTAGAAGAACTCTGTGTCTTAAGATTAAGAGACATGAATTTTTAACTAATCTCGAAAATAATGTAATAAAATATTTAATATTTACTTAAAAGCTTCGACACAAACATAATATTACAACGGGGATAAGCCTCTAACGGGCAAAAATTGGGTAGACTCGTATAAAATAATGTAAGCAAGAAAGAAGATAAAAATGTTTTTATCTTCACATACGACTTATATAATACCCAAACGGTTTATATATTTAACTTATTATGAAAAGCCAAGTTTATTTACTACCATACTCACAAATCTAAGAATAGAAAAAAGAACGTGTGCCCTCACACGTGTCAGAAGTGAAACTTCTTTGGCAAGATTCAAAGATACCAAAATTGTCGCCTTACTCCATAACGTGACTGTATTGCCATGACGCTACCTTGAAATTACTCTCAACGCGCATAAAGAAGTTTCACTTATAAACTAATCGCTTTTATTAATTTTATACAGGTACTTTTTATTGTATAATAAGTTACCTATGTTTAGACTTATATTTATTCTTTTTTTTTGTCTTATTGAAACTATGCACGTACATACATACATATCTATTACATAGATGTAAGTAAAACAATTTACGAACTAATTATTTCAGAGCCTAGTTCCCCCGATGGCGAATACAAGGTGTGCTCGTTAAAAATATCTGCCTCTTGCCGTGACCTGATTTCGATTTTAATTTGCAATTCGTATTTATGCAGATCTAGCTCTCTGTACCTATACTTATTATAATGCATTGTTCCTAGTTGAGATTCATTTTATTAAAATTTTCATTGCTTAGTTTTATCATGTTATGTATAAACATTTACAGTAAGAAGGATTTTAGAGTACGTTGCTTGTGTTTAAAATATTATAATATGATTGATTATGATGAAAATGATGTACATATTAAGCTATTGCATAGCTTCTATCGCGGGCCTTGAGCGCGGGGACCGAATCCAGAAATTCCGTAACGAAAAAACCTCACGCTCCCCACTCCGACGGGCACGGAGGTGTGGCTTTAAGGCATGCTATGCAATAGCTTTACCGCGGCAGTCCCCGAGTGCTACACGTCTTTTTTTTTTTATGGAGCACATGATGTGATTAAAGAGAAATAGGCAAAAAAAACTAAACGAAAGCACTTAAGACATCAAAATAAATGTCATAACTAGAAGGTGCTTCCTTTGGGAAAATTGAAACATTTTTATGCAGGTACCTAAATATTCACAGTCATTTTCAATGTCAGCTTTTCGAAAAAAAGGATACAAGATATTATTTAAACGTAAGTAGATACTTTAAATACAATGTAATTACAAGAATTTATATTATGTTAATGTTATTTGCAAATTAAAGTAATTTATATTGACTTGAAATACTTTTTTTAATTATTACAATTTCAAGCTTAAAATTACCTACATATTGTTAGACATACGAAATAGACTAGCTCATACAAAATATGAAATAGTACGAAAAATTCACCTTTATTCACAGAAATATATCTCACGAAATAAATCCGCCTTTTCACTTACAACTGAAAGCTCTTCAAATTTGAAAGACACTATGTTACATAGAGCGTATAAGTAGGTACGTACATTTTACTCTACAAATCCCATTTTTCCTATTTAGGGGCCCCAACGTGAATATTTTTCGTGTCACTACATATTATATAACCTATGTCCTATAACCTTCATAGTACATACTATTAAATATGTATATGAGTTTGGGACAGGTAGGAAACTATTTACCGTTGGTACCTAATTTCTATGTAACATGAAGATACAAAAGTGTTTTAAAACAGGTCTTTTTGAACAAATAATTATTTGACAATAATTCCGATCCATAGTTTAATTCGATGTTCGCACAAGTATCTATAAAACTTCAAAAACCCAATTTCAAAATTTCAGCCAGCGCGAGCGTCTATTTTCAATACTAATTGGTACTTACATAAGTAATTCATTCTTTCATGAAATTTCATGAAATAATTTACCGTCATCGGTCATACTATAATGAAAAACTTTTAAAATACTACGTTAATATTATAAAGAGTAATCGCAGATTCAAAATACAATATTTTCTTTCAACCTCAAAATCAAAATGAAAGTCGTAGTAAAAAGTGAGAATGTAGAGCGTCGTCACATTTCGAGTCAAATCTCATTGAAAACCAAATTCAGCCAAGTGTCCTTTCTCGTGATTTGCATAAGCAAAGCCTGATAACAGAGTCGAATCTAGTAGTTTTCTTTTCTTTTTATGTTGTTTTTTTTAAATACGCATTTATTGATAAACTAATTAAGTTTCTTCATAGATTCAGTTTAGATGTGGTAGAGTAGTTTTATTATATTAAATCATAGATACAATACAAATAATGGGCGAGGGGCACATCTACTAATTTGAATGAATAAAATATATAAAAATAACAAAGACGAGGATTAAGAAATGAAAAAGATAGAGAGCATAATATAGATAGATGACTTTAAGATGGTACAAATTTTGTGTATTTTTTGCTAAAAATATGTCATTGTAGTAACTGATTTAATGATTATAGGGAGTCTGAATTAGCGTACCGATATTTAAGTCAGGTACCTACCTACCAAGTGGATAAACCCGTTGGCTTCTTCTTATACCTTAATACTATGACGCAAAGTAATAAGTATTAATAAGTAATATTCGGGGCCCCTAAATCTTCAAATCCGTCCCAACAAACGTCAGGTTAAGTTTTATCTCGAGCTGTGTCGAACTTCGAATGGGTGTGGGAACGAGCCATTTGTTAGAATTAATGCTTGCAAATACAATTTATAAGAGTATTTATTGTTTCCCATCTAACTTAGCAAGGCTTTGGGATCAGATAAAACTCGATTCTGTAAAGCTGTTTATAAGTGCTCGTTGAAAATGTACCTACCTACTCGTTTTTGTATCAAATGATTATATGTACCTATTGCCTTACTAGGGCCAGCTTTACCCGAGTCGACCCGAAATTTTTGTTTTGCATAATATAGGTACCTACTAATATTCAGTACCTATAGAGTGAGATGTAAGTAGGTAATATAATTTGATATCGGTTCTATAGTTTTTGCGTTCAATTAGTTATTATTTAACTTATATACTACTTAGCTACAAAAAAACAAATAAATCGAATCTATTTTCTTTATTATATTAATCTAGTAAACACACGCGGCTTTGAAGGTTTTATAACTACTTGTGATTCCAAATTCAGCAGACTTTCTCAAATCATTCCTTATTTTTTGGCCTTCACATTTAAACAAGCTTTTATTATCTCCATTTTTGAAGAAGATCTTCACAAAAATATCTTCGTCATCCATCACGATCCCTTACTCCAAACTGACTTGCATATTCTGAATTCTGATAACTTTCTATAGGAATAAATCTGGGTGCCTTTTAAAAGTTTTCCGATGACGGTAACTTCGATTGATTCGTATTCATAATGTTAAAACGATTTGCTTCTCTTGGCTTTTGGATTTTGATGTCTTACTCGCTGGGTTTTAGATACGTCTAGGTTACTGGTTGTTATTTTTTTATCGAAACGGCTATAGTTTATATTATATTGTAGGACATTTCTCTTTGAGTATTTAACCAATTTTAAATAATATGGAGGCTCTCCATTGGATTATGTATATAGTTCACTAGCTGTGCTCCGCGGTTTTCCCCACATAGCGCACTGTTCCTATTATACTTGATTATAGCCTAAGCCTTACTCGATAAATAATAAATGGACTAGCATATACAAGCAACACTGAATCCGTAACCGTAACCGTGACCCGTAGTTCCTGAGGTTACACAAACAAACACACTGTACCTAGTTTAGAACAAATGATATATTTCGTATTATTATGCTTCTTCCTTGTATTCGTGGTACGAATGTTTGGTGTAATGTTGTCAATGTAAAATGGTTTTTGTGTTCTTTGCAATAAGGTAGGAAATAAAACACAATGTCTTTGACTAATTATTTTTATTAGTATATTATATTTCTCTATGTTTATAAAAATATTAATTACAGTAACAATATTCTAATACTGATTTATAAGTACATAAATAATGGCATCACATGATATAAATTTTATATTAAAATGCTTTGTGACGGTTTTAAATTTACATTTTTTTTTTAGTTTATAAAATAAATTCTGAATATGTTTTTTTGGCATTTACTTAATAGATTTCTTGATAATATATTTTGAATGAGTTTTATTTATGTTATAAAGACTGTTTTATTATTGATTCGTCATAAAATAAAATAATAAATAAATCGTTAAAATAAAATAATATGTATATCGTGATAACATTTCAAAATGGCCACAAATTCTAACAACCTACTTACTCTAAGATTATATCCATATAATTAGTAATTATTATTTACCTACATAATATTATTTACAATTATAAATAAAGTTATTATTTTTGTAGAAAAAAAAACTCCATTGGTCTAGTGATTAGTACCTTCACTACATATCAAGCTGTGCCAGGTTTACACTTCTAAGATTTTACCTTGTATTATTATAATAATTATGTATGTTGTAAAATATTATTTTTTATTTCTATTTTATTTCTATATTTAAGGATCACAAAAGGTCGTTACATGTGTACTTAGGCTAAATACAGTTTTTATATATAAGTTGGCGTATGCACAACCGGTTATATGTGACCACAGCTTACACACTCAAGCGTTAACATAAATTTATGAAATTAATACAAAGTGATAACAAATATTAAAACAGCTTAATCATGCATATAAATATACCTGCATCAAGTGACTGGAATTATGCTGTTTTAAGAATTTAATTAGGACAAAAAATGTTTTATAATTTTGTTCTTCATTACAGACCATTTATTTAATATAATTATGTGTTAAATATCAACATTAAATTTCTCCAAAGATAAAGAACTATTTTAAATTTATTATTTATTAAATTTTATTAAATTAACACATACTTAACAATAAAAGAAACAACTACATAGTCCCTACTTTTAAAATAATGCTTTAGATAAGGCACAATATTACACAATTCATAAAATGTCTATATATTAATAATAATCACAGACAAACTGTCATTTAAGATTCCTAACGATTTCTAATAACTCATCTTCTTAAATATGAGGCTCTAAACAAACTTTTTTGTATAATTATTTTAGGGATGATTTTTCAATCCTTGGTTAAATCTTATCCGTCCAATAAAGTATTACACAATAATATACAGATATCACCTAAACACTGTCAAAAAGTGGGCAAGTAACACATTTTTAAAATGGTTGTTTAATACGATATTCGATGAATAAGTTTTAATTAAGGAATGAAAAATCGGCCCTTAATACAACAGGAAAAACAAAAGTATAATAGTATGATGTTCTGTTATTTTAACATTAAAAATAAACATTCCTTGTTTTTATCACAGCGCCATCTAGTTCTAAACTAAGGAAAGCTTGTACTACAGAAACTTAATATACGCACAAAATTCATATAAATTATAATAATCATCCTAAATACTTAATATACAAGACCATACATATATTATTCCCGGTCCTTTCAAATCCACATAAATGAATGCAATAGTCAGAGACCACTACATCAATTAATACGTCGAGAATAAAACATTCGCAAAGCACCACTTTCAAAAAGTTTTGTATGCTTTGTAAGACAGAGATAGAAAATTTTGAATAGCTCCATTCTTTTCTGTTATGCTGAAATATATCTAACTCTCTCAATATTATACTAACTACAAAATACATGTTTTTTTATCCTTCAAAGCGAGTATGAAATGCGAATTATTCATCTATTCTATTTCAAAAGGCACTTTCCGATTTGTTTACAATATGCAACATTCCATATTGCTTTTTCATCTTTAAAATCCTGTACAATCCCTGTATTGTCACACACATACAAAAACTGCTCCCTAATAAATAAATTACACTAACACAATCTCAACTCGTCATAGTCTCGTCCTCATAGGGGACATTTTGCTATCGTATACATCAAATATTTTACTATTACTTGTAGAAAACACCGGTTTTAGCGCCGGTTTTTCATCCTCGACTATCGTCTCAACAGTCTTGTCAGAAGGTTCTTTTTCCTCTGACGTTTTTTCGCGTTCCAAAGTAGTGAATGTACGCTGTCTTCCGGGCATTTTTCGAGCGATTTTGGCCACTAAAGGATGTATGAGGCGTTCGTCGAAATTATCCTCGTCCGTGCCTGTGATGTAGCCAATCACGATGCCGCAAAATACGCACACAAGCGTGCCTATAACGGCGTACCACATGTAAGATATGGAGTATACTTTCATGAGAGTGTCGAATCTGGAAAAATTAAACGTAATTAATGCAAAAAAAGACGGGTTGCACTCCGGGAGTGCCGGCAGAAGTGAAAACTTGATAACGTTCAGCATGTTTGACATTTTGGAATGGTATCCGTCTTAAGCTTTTTCGATCAGGTCACGTGTCCTGACGCGAGTTTAAGATTTTGAACCCATTACAGAAAAAGTGCTCAACGCCTCTAAAGAAGTTTTCACTTCAAAAAGTGGAGTGGATTGAATTAATATTATTTTCATTAGAAGAAAATGGAGAACATCACATTGATAGTTTACTCATTAGACTATTTACGACTTATAGCTTAGCGATATCTTACAAATTTGTTAAAATTGTTTATATTCCATTTCCATGCAAGAGTATATATTATTTAAATAAAACAATGAGAACAAAAGCAGCGCTAGTCCATACTATAGCATAATAATTTGAGCCCAATTCAATAAAACTAGTTATTTTTTGCAAATGGTTATATATGTTCACATGGGCTATCTAACACCGAAAGAATTTTTCAAATCGGACCAGTAGTTCCTGAGATTACCGCGTTCAAACAAACAAACTCTTCAGCTTTATAATATTAGTATAGATTAGTATAGTATACTCACAATAGATTCTCAGTGGGCGGTCTCGGTGTGTGCGTGCTGTCTATAGCGTCGAATACCGTCGCGTACTGTGTGAGTGTGCGGTTTACAACTACAGCCATCGGTTTTGGATTTAGTGCACTTAGTGTTGCGTTTGGACATGACTGTAAAGTAAAATAAGGGTGTTAAATTGTTTGTTATGTGTAAAAATTAATTCGGGATGATTTAATGTGACAGATAAATTATGAATTTAATGTAATATTCAATATCGAATTTACCTTTAGAGAATATTGTATTGTTAAATTGCTTGTTATGTGTAAAAATTAATTCGGGATAGTTTAATATTAGGTAGGTACATATTAATAGTGAATTAAATCAAATATTCAATATCGAATTGACCTATAGAGAGTAGATAGATTAGTGTTGTTAAAATTAATTTATATAATGTAACAATGCATATTTGTAATTAATTTATGTAAAGCAACAGTGCAATGGTTTATCCATGAAAAAACCTTGACTAAGTTTAAAAACAATGTTTCAGAAAGCTGTAATAATTACAAAAATTGTAGCAGAAAGTGGCTGAAGAAAGCTACATAATTCCTGAATTACATATAAGGCAATATCTTATAGTTTTAATTCCAGAATTAAACATAAAATCATTTTTTTCATCACAGATATGAAATGTCAC
The DNA here is from genome assembly GCA_907164685.1 of Colias eurytheme. NCBI lineage: Eukaryota > Metazoa > Arthropoda > Insecta > Lepidoptera > Pieridae > Colias > Colias eurytheme. The sequence goes on along the minus strand of CAJQZN010041706.1, from coordinate 60,074 downwards.
TCCCACCGTAAAAATTAGCAAGACTCAACATAATATTTCCTCTTTAGTGAGAGCTAGCGCCCTGCATTTAAATTCCTAAAATCATCTGACTGACCGGTTGGCTTTGTTGGTAGTGGCCCTGCCTTCCAAGCCAGAGGTCGTGGGTTCGATTCCCACCTGGGGCAAATATTTGTGTGATGAACAAAAATGTTTGTTCTGTGTCTGGGTGTTAATTATCTATATAAGTATTTATTTAAAAATTATACATGTATGTTTATCAGCCATCTGGTTTCCATAACACAAGCGAAAGCTTAGTATGGGAACAGATTGTGCCGTGTGCGAAAATTGTCCTGGAATATTTAAAAAATATCTATAACCTGATTCTTACCTCAACAGACAGCGGCAGCATGGCCATCTTCGCGTCCACATAAATCAGTCTCCCCAACGCCATCCAGACGGTCAGAACATGCGATATGACCATCCCGCACAAGGCCCCCTTCGCATTGGCCATCGGGAACAGAGCGGCCAATAGGAACACGCCGAGCAGAGCACCGGATGTTGCTGACGTCACTAGCATGTTCGCTTCTACTACACCGTTGACCAGACTCACGAATAGCGACATGCCCATTATTGTTACAGCTGGAAAATAAAAAAAAATTGGTTGTCTGTAAAGTCGGTTTACTGACGACAGGTGAACGTGACAACGTCCGATTGTGCTTCTTTGTCGCTCGTTCCGCGCTCTTGCTTGCACTTCAAGCCTTACATGGAACGCCTCAGAGCAAGGTAACTCCGCATGAGTCATGTTTTTTCGTGCGTGCAGCCGGCTCTATCGAATTATAAGACGTTGTCACGTCAAAAAAGACGTGTGTCACTCGGGGACTGCCGCGGTAAAGCTATTGCATGCTATGCTTTCAAGCCACACCTCCGCGCCCGTCCCCGTGGGGAGCGTGAGGTTCTTCGTTACGCAATTTCTGGATTTGGTCCCCGCGCTCAAGGCCTGCGATAGAAGCTATGCAATAGCTTAATAATTTATTATGAGACTAGTTTTCTACACGCGTAATCAAGGGAAAAACCGCATATTTCACGTTCGTTTGGAATTTTTGGAATGAATCCTATCATTTTTCAGACCTCAAACAATCTTTGTAAACTAAATTTCATCCAAATCGGTTTAGTAGGTAGCTTAAGAAAAGACAAACAGATTTAGTTTCACATTTATAATATTACTTATCATAAGTTTTATGGATGCGCAGAACTTATATGGAGCAGGTAAGATAAGTTTTATGGTTTACGACCTCTAGATATTATGTTCTATTTAGCTCTGTTAGTTATAATATTGTCATTCAAGATATTATAGACTATTATCAGATTTATTGGTAAATGATACATACAGCCTTAGTAAGACGTTTATCGAAGAGTAGGTAAGTTCTTAAAATTTCTCCGAGATAGAAACCACGTATAAAAATATTTTTTTTTTTGAGATTTTGTTTGTATCTTCTGATATGATTAGTTAGACAGATTGATTAATTAATTATTTCTGGAGGTGTGTGGATTCGATTCCATTAATCCAATCAAAAAAACAAACATGGCATTTAAAGTAAATCATGCTCACCGTAAATGACGCCAATGACCTTAATAATCGTCAATTGTTGTTTGTCACTTATGCCCCTGAACGCTGGTGCAGTTGAGATAAAATCTTCCCATGTTACCGTGGACAATGAGTTTATATTGGATACCATAAAACTGTAACAATTTTATATGAAAATACATCAATTACTTGTGTTGTTAAAGTAGGACAGAAACGACTATAAACATCATTAAATGAAGTTTTTTAAATACAAATAAAAATTGTCTTACTCAAAAAGAAAAACCTAACACGGACATGCTAACGTTGATTTATAATGGCAAAAAATACTTCAAATCAGGAACAGGATTTTACTGACCGGTATTTAGTATTTACTTAACAAATATTTTTAACATATTTTTAGCTTATTCCAAATTATAATAATACTAGCTGTGCCGCGCGGTTTCACCCGCAGTGCTCCACTCCTATTGGTCTTAGCGAGATGATATATAGCTATAGCCTTCCTCGATAAATGATTTTGTCTAACACTGAAATAATTTTTCAAATCCGACCAGTAGTTCCTGAAATTAGCGCGTTCAAACAAACAAACTCTTTAGCTTTATAATATTAATATAGATTAAACTAACATATTATAAACGATAACCTATAGTCGAGCCAATTTAATAGGCAACATTTGACGTCTATCAATTTTATCTTCGAAGAGAGGTAACCTGCTTAAAAATATCGATTAAAGTGAATTAATCGATACGGATTTGAAACATTTGTCAATCGAATTTATTAATTTATGATGATTTTTATTCACAAGTAATCAATGCATTCGATTCTAGATTTCAGATTTCGATTTTTAGAGTAACGTCTCTGGTATTTAAAAAGAAAAAAGGTTTATTGACACAAAATTGTAGCGACGTCAGTTCTTCAATTCAGAAATTGTTTATTATGTTTAGAATGGTTTATCAGTAAAATGAAATCTTAAAATTACTTGTATCGGTCATTATTATTATAAATATATAATCGTAATTGAAAAAAGTTTAGCAAATGTGCAGTTCTAACAAAACGAAATATCATGTTATTCTATGTCGTCGTTACTAGGTTACGTTTTTGAATTTTGTTGAACTGTCAAATGTTGCCTATTAAAATGGCTCTACTATAAGAATTATAAAAAAAATATCTCACCTCAAAGCGCCATTGAAGATACTGCCCAAAAACAACCCTAGCATTCCAGGCAAGAAACCAAACTGATCTTGCACATAAAAAGGCAAAACTTCATCGGGTTCACTAATTCTGCCACTCATTAGCGGATCACAATATCTATATAGGCCATATAACGCCATTCCAACAACCCAGGACAAACTGAATAGAATACAGAAGGCAGGAACATTGGCCAAGAGGATCTTCCTGACTTTGGCTTCGCTTGGCATGGAACAGTAACGTTGGACCAATGTTTGTTGGCAGCCATATATGGATACGGACATGAAGAGTTGGCCAAGGATGGCCGAAAAGGTGTCCACGCGCACTGTTGGGTCCCACGTGAAACTGGAATGTAGATAGATATCGTTAGGACTTTGGTTATTAATATTAAAATGTTTAAATGAAAATAGATATTGTTAGAAGGGTTATTGATTAAGATGGAAAAAAGTGAAAAGTGAAGTCCCATGTCCCCAAGTGGGGTAAGGGGCAGATGCATTATACATCTGTTTCACTGATGGATTTTCTTTAGGGACAAGTAGGTGATTAGCCTTCTGTGTCCTACCAGACCAAGACATTATTTTTTTCTTCGTCTCCACTGGGAGTCGAACCCAGGACCCCTCGGTGCTACGCTCACGCGTCAACCACTGTACCAAGGAGGCGGTCGATTAAGATGGAGAGTTTGGTTTATTATTATTAACTTTCATTTTAATTCATTCTGATGTAATTTATTCGGAGATTTTATAAATGTGAATGTGAAATCGTGTATTTGGAAAAATTGAAACTATTTTAAAGTCAAATATGCCATTTTATTGTTAAGATTCAGCTTTGAAGAGTCATTAGATATAATTTTCTACGGTGTATGATTTGTGCCACACAACTGCCTGATTGATGTAGACAGTTGATAACAAATTGCAGTAAGTCAACGACTATTAGCAAAGTGAGGGTAGTTGGGTCAAAACGTCGTATAAACAACGTCTGAGCCACTAGGAACGATTCGTACAAATGCACCACGATTCAAAGGAAAGCGGCATTTTGATTCGACAGCTAAGCATGTTCGGATAGGAAATAGTGACAAATATATTGACAACTATTCAATATTAAATTGTCACGTAAACTGTCAAATACGGGCAATTAGAATACGTTTTTTAATGGTAGTTTAACTTTTATATATTATTCGACGCTGTGATTCGACGAATAAGTTTTACCAAGGATTGGAAAATCAGCCCTAAATCAAAAGTTACATCTAACAGTGGTTTATGAATGTCTTTAACTCACTTGAAGAAATTCATCCTTCCTCCTTCAATATTATCTCTTACAACCTTTACTGGACCACCAGACTTGATCGTAGCCTGTATTATAAACGCACCGCTCACTAAAACCATTGTCAGTGTTTGAATTACATCAGCCCTGAAAATAAACATTAATCATTATTTCTACATTTTTAGTCGAAAAAGATTAGGCAGAAATATCATTAAAATGTAATCAATTTCTTTCTTTTTCGATTGCATACTTAAGTCGGTTCGATTGCAATTTACACTGTATCATTTATTCAATCGCAAACTTCAAACTTTAGTTTATTTAAAATACTAGCTTCCGCTCGCGGCTTCGCCCGCGTGGTGTTTTGATAAAAGGTAGCCTATGTTCTTTCTCAGGGTCTAAATATTGTCTGTACCAAATTTCATCAAAATCGGTTGAGAGGTTTAAGCGGGAAAGCGTAACAGACAGACAGAGTTACTTTCGCATTTATAATATTAGAAGGGAAGTAGGGATAAGTAGTTGATGAATATTTTGTTTCATTTCATATTCCTATTCAATACTACCTGAGTCAGTCAATAAAATCAGTTATTACCATACCTATATTGATTGATCAATTTCAATCGACATTGGTCGATGTGGACCAATGTATATACCGACTTTCAAGGAATCTCTTTCAAGGCTTTTATAAATGCACTAACTAACCCGACAGACGTTGTCATGTCTTCGCGCAAATTGGTAAACCCGTGAAGTTTATATGGCCGTTATGTATTTTTTATTTATTGGCGAAAATTTTTTGAGATTTTCGTTGACAATAACGAACACATCAAGAATTATCGAAATCGGTCCAGTCGTTTTTCGTGATGCTGTGACCAAGGGAATTACATCTTCTTATCTTCTATAATATAAAAATGAATCGCAAAATGTGTTGGTAAGCGCATAACTCGAGAACGGCTGAACCGATTTCGATAATTCTTTTTTTATTATATTCCTTGAAGTACGAAGATGGTTCTTATGTAGAGAAAACGTAAACATGTACCACAGGCGAAGCCGGGGCGGACCGCTAGTCTTATATATAAAAATGAATCGCAAAATGTGTTGGTAAGCGCATAACTCGAGAACGGCTGAACCGATTTCGATAATTCTTTTTTTATTATATTCCTTGAAGTACGAGGATGGTTTTTATGTAGAGAAAACGTAAACATATACCACGGGCGAAGCCGGGGCGGACCGCTAGTTATAAATAGAGATGACTTACCGTATAGCAGCAGCCAAGCCGCCAAGTAAGTTGAAAACTACAGCTACCACAGTGAGCGCAGCAGCAGATGCCCAATGAGGTAAACCCAGTATAGCATGTAAGGCTACTGTAGGAGTATATACTGTGACAGCGAGGTTTAGAATCTGACGTAGGAGGAATGTAGCGGCCGCCATACGACGGACTGATTTAGAACCGAATCGCATCTGAAAGGCAATAATTAGATAAATAATCCATACTAATATTATAAATGCGAAAGTAACTCTGTCTGTCTGTCTGTTACTCAATCACGCCTAAACTACTGAACCAATTTTTATGAAATTTGGTATTGAGATATTTTGATACCCGAGAAAGGACATAGGCTACTTTTTATTGCGCAATATGTACCATGGGCGGACTGCTAGTAATAAATAAATCGTTTATTTTCCACCATATTTGCTACAAACATTTAATGACCCAGGCTCCTAGTCTATACTAATATTATAAAGCTGAAGAGTTTGTTTGTTTGTTTGAACGCGCTAATCTCAGGAACTACTGGTCCGATTTGAAAAATTATAGATAGCCCATTTATCGAGGAAGACTATAGGCTATATATCATCACGCTAATAGCAACAGGAGCGGAGCAACGCGCGTAAAACCGCGGGGCACAGCTAGTATAGTTATAAATTGAAGATCTATTAGTGTTTTTAACTGACTAGATTACAATTAAATTGGATGTATTCTTATGCGAGTTTTTATATAGTCAAGTTTTTGTACGCCATATAAATAATTTTAGGATACGAATTATGTATTGAATTGTGGTGACCTTTAGTGTAGATTTTGTTCTTGTTTCTTTTTCCAAAGAAGGATCATTTTTATCTCTATTATTTATTAATAAGAATACACTGAGGTCCACCAATTAAATAACAAATCAACAACGATACTAGCGAATTTATCAAATTATAAGCTACTAGCCTTTCGCCCTCTGCTTTGCTCGCGTAGTCAAAGGAAAATCCGCATAGTCCCCGTTCCCGTGAGATTTATTGGGATAGATAGAAACTATCATATGTGTTAATCCAAGTTACCCTATATTATATTTGTGCCTTTCATGAAAATCATTTCAACAGTCTTGCGTGAAGGTGTAACAAACTTTCGCATTTATAATATTAGTAGGATATTAAAAAAAAAAACCTACCGCCTCCTCGGTACAGTGGTTGACGCGTGAGCGTAACACCGAGGGGTCCTGGGTTCGATTCCCGGTGGAGACGAAGAAAAAAAATGTCTTGGTCTGGTAGGACACAGAAGGATGATCACCTACTTGTCCCTAAAGAAAATCGATCAGTGAAACAGACGTATAATGCATCTGCCCCTTACCCCACTAGGGGACATGGGACTTCAATTTTAGGATATTAAATGTTAAAACATACCTCCAAATACTCATAAACAGAATTTGTTTGCAGTCTAAAGTACACCGGTATGAAGACCCAGCACACAATGGGGAAGGCTAAGATCATGCCGTACAGCGTCTCCCACATTGCGGAACCGAAGTACACCAGCTCGGAGGGGAAGCCTGGAATGTACATTACATCTATATTATACAGCTGAAGAGTTTGTTTGTTTGAACGCGCTAATCTCAGGAACTACTGGTCCGATTTGAAAAATTCTTTCGGTATTAGATAGTCCGTTTATCGAGGAAGGTTATACAGCTAGTACCCAATATGTATGACAAAAATAATCGGAATTTCCGTTATATTTCACAAGAATAACAAAATACCTACTTACATAAACTAAAACCTTAAATTACATATTTTCACATCATTGTAAATTTTAAGATATTCAACATCCGGATTGTAACAGCAATAATTTAATAAATTAACAATACACTAATTCGCAAAAAAATAATAATATACGAATTCATATATTGTGTTGAAACTAGTTTCTCAATTTAGAGCGTACAAGAGGCTTTGTTTTTTTTTTTGTTATAATATAAGTTATAACGAACTTGATCATTAGTGACATTTAGATTTATAAGAAAAAAATATAAACTGACGTTTCATGCAGCAGTATCATCTTTTTAGTTTGGTTTTTTTCGTCGTTTTTTTGTGTACCGCCAATATAATATGATATTGAAATTTAAACTCTAACACTTAGATAATAAGGCCTAAAATGTTCTAGAAGATAACTTGATTATACCTACTGGAAATACTTTAATCCTACTACTATTATAAAGGCGAAAGTTTGTAAGTATGGATGTATGGATGTTTGTTACTCACGCTTCCCGTGGGATTTCCGGGATAAAACCTATCCTATGTGTTAATCCAAGTTACCCTCTATATGTGTGCTAAATTTCATTGTAATCGGTTCAGTAGTTTTTACGTGAAAGAGTAACAAACATCCATACATCCATACATCCTTACAAACTTTCGCCTTTATAATATAATATTAGAAATATTAGATATTAGATAGATATTAGATTTATTTATTTATTTAGAAGACTATAATAATTTTCTTTGCATTTCTTAGTTTTGAAAAGAATGTAAACAAAAATTCGTCTATCAAATGATTACATTTCAATTTAATTTCACAAGGTTTTTGTTTTTTCAATTTGCAATTTGGAAATAAAATGAAGTTTGTTTAATGAGTGCCTGTGTGTTTGGCAAAAAATAATTATCTTTTTAACCGAAATGACGTTGGATAATAATCAATAGATTACCATAAAAAGTGTTAAAATACCTATGTGTAACAACTAACAAGCAATTTATAATTAATTTTAATTGTATATATTAGACGTGAATAATTCTAACAAAAGTATTTTATTTAGGAATTAAACTATTAAATTTAGATATAAAATACTTTTTACAGAACTTTAAACGCCATTAATATTACCTAGGTAGGTATATTATTATTTTTATCCCGAGGCTTCGAAGTTCGAACACATGTGTGTTTATATTTTTTACACATTGGTTTATATATTTTTTGAAGTGAAATTTCTTTATCTTGGTTGGAAAAAAATTTAGTGTAACATTTTTTCGTTACGCATATTTTTCCGTTACGCGCCATCTTTTTCTTATCCCTACCACGCGTGATTCGACGTATTTCTGTTAAGTTGCATATAGTAAATTATTTTTTGTAAAATAAGGTCATAAAGAAGTTTCACTTCTTACGTGTACGTACACTAGTACCTACACGCACACATTTTTCACTTATAAGATCTACTCATACAATACAACCACAAGAAAATGCTAACATATTTCATGTGTAGTTTTGGAAAAACTACGCATCAAATTAGTTAGGCACTTTTTAATAAATTTTAAAATATTACGTACCACATTATACAAAAGTAATGTATTTAAACTGAGACTGAACAATAAAGCGCTTGGTAATTTATTAGTAATACAATAATTAGTAATTACTAATAAATTACCAAGCGCTAGGGAATCGGTAAAACCCACACGAATAAAACTCTTTTATATCAATTTACTGATAATCAAATTACTTGAGATGTGGGTAATTTAGTATGAAATTGCTATATTGATTGCAAACATTAATTATATGGACTCCATTTTTGTTTATATTTTCCTGCACTACCTGAGAGGTAGAGATATATAACTAGCTGTGCCACGCTGTTTTACCCGCAGGCCGCAATGCTCCGCTCCTGTTGATCTTAGCGTGATGACTGATGATATAATATTATAGCCTATAGCCTTCCTCGATAAATGGGCTATCTAACACCGAAATAATTTTTCAAATCGGACCAGTAGTTCCTGAGATTAGCGCGTTGAAACAAACAAACAAACTCTTCAGCTTTATTATATAAGTATAGATATATCTTCATTTTGAGGATAATATGGACGATTTATGCTTTGTTCCGTAAATTACTCATTTCTTACTAAAGCTTTATTATAATTTATAATATTATTATCTTTTAACGAGATTAATTTTGACTTGAATATCCTCATTTTTGCATTAGTTGAATCATTGAATGATAATTACATTTTCAAAATCCTGTTAATTTATTAAAATTATTTTATCGCACATAATATTATCAATCGATAGACGAATAATTAAAGAATTATCAAATCCCTTGCTATTTCCAAGGATCGCGTATGTTTCCGTCATATTTTTATGCAATTTAAATAAGTCATGATAAATGTGTTACTGTCCGCTCTATACAAATATGATTTGCAATTATTGCACAATGAAATCTTTATACATAAAAAGTACGCGTCACGTTGTTTGTCCGCGATGGACTCCAAAACTGCTGAACCGATTTTTAATTTGATTTGCACCCCGTGTGCAGTTTGATTTTACGTAAGTAAGTTTGCAATATGGCGCTATTTAATTATTAATTAGAAGGCAGGACCACGCGCGTCTGTCGGGTCAGCTAGTACCTACTAATATAAAGTGTAAACAAATTATTAAGATAATAAGTCATTCATTACCACATTACATCTATTATGTTTGTAGTTTTTCTCACACAAAAATGCTATAAACGAGAACGAATACAATAAAATATTATGCAATAATATGTAAGACCCAAAAAAGGCGGATTCGAACCCGCGTCTTTCGCCTAGCCGGAGCGACGCCTGATCTCTCGGCCACCCGTGATCCCGAATGAAATTTGCAATTTGCAATGAAATTTATTCTACTTTTTCGATTCAATGTGTTTCTTTTTATTGTACGTTGTCTTAGGGACACCCCATTTTTTATATATTTGCCATTTATAAAACATTAGCTGTGCTCGCGGTTTTACCAGCATTGCCTCACTCCTATTAGCCAATTTTCTTAGCTTTATAATATATAGCCTATAGCTATGTGTTGATCAAAGTTACCCTCTATGCGTAATATATTGTGTAGGCATGCCAAATTTAATGAAAATCAGTTTTGCGTGAACGAGTAACAAACATACATACAAACTTTCGCATTTATAATACCTATTAGTAGGATTTGAATACCATAAAACTAAATATTATGTAATACCACTTACCCAAAAACAATCTGACTCCCAGCGTGCCTCTAGCCACAGATAAAACCATAGCCAACACCGAAACCCCTCCTCCCGCAAAGATGTACGCTCGCTTCGCGTTCCCGCCCGCCTTCGCGTCCTTCTTGCGTTTCCATAGCGGCGCAAACGACGAAGCGAACACGAATATGCCAAACACGACGCATTCCCATACTAGCCAGCCTGTGTTCATGATTGCTGTAATAAAACGCAAATATGGTAAAATGTAATAGAATCCAAACTAATATTATAAGTGAGACAATAGCTCTATCTGTCTGTCTTCTTCACGCCTCTACCACTGTATCGATTTGGATGAAATTTTGTACAGATAATATACTTAAGCCCTGACAAATGCCAAAGATTTTATCCTAGAAATAAAACGGCAACGGGAACTATGCGGGTTATTGTTGAATACGCAGGCGGAAAGCTAGTAACTAATAGTTCTATTTCGTTGGCCTGCATCTAAATTCCAAAGAAAATATCTCAGTTGAACGGAATTTAGAAGGAAAATTAGAGATATTGAAAGGTTTTATTTCTACTTAATATAAAAAATCTATTAAAATTCGATTTAGCATATTATAAATAGGTCAGGTCAAATAATAAAATACGAGATTTCGTGTTTTGAATATGCCGTTTGAGACATTTTTTTCGTCGAAGTTTATCAAAACTAGTTTTGCCATTCATAAAAATAAAAGGTTTTCGACTAGACAATATTTACAAAATATATCAAAGTTCAAAAATCTAAGGTCTTTGGCGCGTCCTTCACTCTGTTATTTTGTGACTTTTTTATAGGTAAGTATTTTATTGTTAAATTATTTTATTTAACAGGTTTTCCTATATTTAAAAATTTTCAACTATTTGTAGCTATAGCTTTTAACAATTTTTTAATACGATTTTATATTGTTATTTTTTTGAATAAAGTAATTATTGTTATTTTGTCAAGTGGCGTATTTATGCAGTGTCAATCACATCATTAGGTGGACAGCTTTTCTGGATGGTCTATACGTGTCCTAATTTATTTGGCAGTGTAGTTTGAAGTTCGGAGTTTTGGCATTACTTAAGTATTTATTATAATATCATACATAATTTGGTTTAAATTAAGTTGTTTAGAAGGTAGCTTAGGTAGGTATGTCATATAATTTGTAAGGGCGCAACTGAAATTAAAAACTTTCAAAGTTTGGTATTCTACACGATATTGCCAAATGCATTCTACCTATATGTGTTTATTAATTTTAGCATATAGATTAAAAACAATAGCAAAAAAAAATGAAAAACAAATTCAATATTTGTATGACGCAAAAAATGGCCTTCAAAATTATGGTCAACGGGTCAACGGCCTCTTAATTATTGTCAAGTAAAAAGGTAAAAAATGTTGAATAAATCATCGTCACATTTTTTAATTCATTATTTGCATTCATTTATCAAATGAATAAAAAAGATTTATTACTTATTATTAATTTTCTGTTTATGTCCTCGATGCATTTTACATTTATATGCAAATATTACATAAAAACAGTCATTATATCATTGTACAAGGAAAAGTCGAATGTTTATGCTAGACTAAATATTTTTTATTGATATTGGAACATCTTTCGTTCTTTATTATGTAATACTAGCATTCCGCCCGCGGCTTCGCCCGCGTTTTCAAAGAAAAACCCACATAGTTCCCGTTCTCGTGGGATTTCCGGGATAAAACCTATCCAATGTGTTAATCAAAGTTACCCTCTATATGTGTGCTAAATTTCATTGTAATCGGTTAAGTAGTATTTGCGTGAAAGAGTAACAAACACACACATACACATCCTCACAAACTTTCGCATAATTATAATAGGTATTAAATAGGATAGGATATATTTTATCACTGTTCATATTATCTCTATTAATAGTAACCTATGAAATAATCACACTTTATAGGTTGTAACTTGTAAGACACCCTGTATAATAAACAATTAGACACAATTTTATATTAATATAAATTACTCATGAGTTAATATTAAGTATTCTATTATCACCGATCTTTCGTGTACAAATTTACTATATGCAGCTTTACAGAAATAAGTTGAATCACGCGTGGTAGGGATAAGGAAAAGATGGCGCGTAACGGAAAAATGTCACGCGTAACGAAAAAATGTTACACTAAATTTTTTTCCAACCCCGATAAAGAAGTTCCACTTCAAAAATTACAAAATATTATTACAGATACAGAAACGATAAGTTTTAATCTTCATTATAATAATTAACATTTGAGATAAAATGCACATATAGTTATGTACTAGATAAGTAGGTACATACATTGAATGAATGTAATAAATTATAATAATAGTTGATTTAATAATTCTAAATATTATGAATTCATAACATTTTCATGAATTTAAGAATTAAGATTCTAATTTAAAATGTAGGTAAGTATGAAAATATATTTTTAGGCAAGCTCTGTAGCGTAAACATCTTCGATTCGGCTTAATTATGATGATTTATTATATTTTATTATAATTTATTTTGTCCAATCTATAAGTGACTTTACAACTTAATTTACAACTAACTTATCAGACGAGTTGTATTAAAATAACAAGGGATTTTCCTTTGGGCTAAATAATTTATGCGTGACGTCACGTATCAAACTAGTTTAAAAAACTATATGTCCTAATATAGCAGAATGTGATGACGTCACATAATATTGTGTAAGCAAAGATTTCTTGATAAGGCCGTTATTTCATTCAACGTGAAGAATGAATGAAGTTATCATAAATAAACATTCTCAGAGTATAAACACATGTAATATCTTAAAATAATAATTATAATAAAATGATACTAAACTAAAAAAAACGAGGCGAAACTTTAATGACTTGAGCAATGTTAAATAAACATATCTAATATATTCTATATGTATAAGATCATATCTTTATAAATTTATATATATCTAATAGGTATAATAAAAATATGAGTAATTGCTGTTGATAGATAATTTTTTAGAACAGATTTATTAAGGACCTTTAATAGAGCAATATTTTTTGTCTCATAATTATTAAAATGTAAATCCTTTCATTTCCAAAATAATTTCTTTTACACGCTTTATATTAGCTTCACCTGTATGTTTGTAACCGACTTCTTTGGGCGCGATTTTGACCCACTTTAAACGGCCAGATTTCGTTCAAACTTTGTACATTTATTGAGGACCGATGACAATACACTAATTTGATAAAATTAATAATAGTTTAAAAAAAATAAAAAACACGCTTTTTATAGAAAACCGAACTAAAAGCGTGTTTTTTAGTTTTTTTTAACTATTATTTATTTTATTTTATACAAAATTTTCACTCGTATGAAACGAAACGGTGACTGACTAATCTACAGCCCAAACTACTGGACCGATCGAGCTGGAATTTTGCACTATGTCTACATAATAATATAAGAAAACTATGATAAATTCAGGGAATCCATTGGGGACCGTAAAAATTTACTTTGACGAGAGAGAAGCTGCGAGCAATAGATAGATAGTACCTACTACCTACTGTTACCACTGCACCAATGCGACAATTGAATCCGTAGCAAATGTTTGCAGTTACGCAAATCATCGCACAAAGGGTTATTGTTTTCTCGTCAGCTTGTTCACAATATAATATACATGTATGTTATGTAATAGTTACAATAAAACGTTATTATCATAACTGAAAGTCCTTGGTCGCTGCAAGTTAGTTTTTAACAGTAGATATCTATAAAATACATTTCTAGTGATATATTATCACATTGAATAAATAAATAAATAAATAAATACACTTTATTCAGCACCAAGTAAACACACGTAAAAAAAAGAAACAGACAATATGTTATAAAGCTAAAAAGGCGGCCTTATCGCTACTAAGCGATTTCTACCAGGCAACCTATGGGTAGGATTTTTAATTATAAGAAAGAGACACATTTATGTGTTATAGAAACTTCTTTGATTAAAATAAACGCATTTGATCGGTTCGAGCGATATTTTTTTTGTATACTCTATAATATAAGGGATGTCCTGGAACTGCACTCTGCACTCAGTTGGACAGCTTACAAGTGACGTCATAGTGCTGAATGTTATTACATATTTTATGTTCTTATATCGTTATAGATAGGTCACCTGGTGGTTCAAATGACCCATAAATTTTTCAACATGGGCTTGTAGTCTAGATAAACCACAACTGTCTTACATAAGGCTAAAATGCCAAGTAATTATGATAAATGATACAGCTGTGTACATTTTTAATAGCAATACCTATTATATATTTAACAATACTAGAAATTATGTTTAAACACCCTGTTTATCGAGGTGTAACAAATAAGGTCTTTAGATAAGGATTAGATTTATGATTTTACAAAAGCTTTCTTTTGGTTTTTTCTGGGTGTAAAAGGGTGGGCTAAACTTATTTTCATGTGGACGCGAAGCGGGCCTAAAGCTAGTCTATAAATAAACTAGCGGTCCGCCCCGGCTTCGCCCGTGGTACATATGAAAAATAGATGTTGGCCGATTCTCAGACTTACCCGATATGCACAGAAAATTTCATGAGAATCGGTCCACCCGTTTCGGAGGAGTATGCAGACTAACAATGTGACACGAGAATTTTATATATAAGAAGATAAATAAATATTATAGGACATTATTACACAAATCGACCTTCTTTATTCCTTGATTATTCTTTACTACGTCATCATCATCACTACATAGTACAAAGTCGCTTTCTCTGTCCCTATGTCCCTATGTATGCTTAAATCTTTAAAATTAGATTTTGATGCGGTTTTTTTTGAATAGAACGAGTGATTCATAAGGAAGGTATATAATTTATTAGGTTTTAGACAAAGCGGGCGAAGCCGCGGGCGGTAAGCTAGTTTGAGAATATACAACGTTTTATGGATCAGCTAGTACCTATACATTAAATATTATGTACCTACATCATGCAATTGGTAAAGAGTCGACATACCTACAGTATCTTGCGAATTGGGTAATTCTGTGAGATTACTATGACCTTGAACAGGTAACAGATTATGTCGAATCAACGAGTCTTTGAACATCTGTGAAATAATAGTGATATGTAACAGCCGTGAAAAAGAGGAGATATGCTATAACCATAACAAACATCCATACTAATATTATAATTAATGCGGAAGTAACTCTGTCTGTCTGTCTGTTACTCAATCACGCCTTAACTACTGAACCAATTTGCATGAAATTCGGTATAGAGATATTTTGATACCCGAGAAAGGACATAGGATAGGTTTTATCCCGGAAATCCTACGGGAACGGATTTTTCTTTGAAAACGCGGGCGAAGCCGCGGGCGGAAAGCTAGTTTACCTATATAATGTATAATGGCATATTAATTTACATATTGCACAAAGCAATATTACATATTATTATATTACCTATGACATAATATTAAATAACTGTTATAAATTATAATATTGCACACTTCTAATTGCATCAAATATGTATCTAAATCGAAATTTCCATGCAGCATTTCCTATTTATTTTCTACTAGGTTTCCGCCCGCGGCTTCGCCCGCGCAGTCAAAGAAAAACCCGCATAGTTGCCGTTACCGTGGGATTTCCGGGATTGCGTCATTTTCCGGGGATAAAAAGTAGCTTATGTCCTTTCTCGGGTATCAAAATATCTCCATACCAAATTTCATGAAAATTGGTTCAGTAGTTTAGGCGTGATTGAGTAACAGACAGACAGACAGAGTTACTTTCGCATTTATAATATTAGTATGGATTAAAACAAATCAACAGACGAAATCCAGCTGTCGTTCCCACGTGATGTCGTGATAAAATATTAAATTAGGTACTTTAATACATACATATATACAAGTCAATAACTGCGTTAAAAACAACCGACTTAAAACTTGCACTTGCAACATTTACAAATACAGACAAAAATGCTCATAAAATAAAAACTACTGGGCCTATCCGAATAAAATTTTTATGGGACCAATTCGACACCATCCCGCATCGAACAAAAAAAGAATCACGTAAATCGGTTCAGAAACCACGGAGTAATCGGTGTACATACATAAAAAAAAATAAAAAAAAAAAAAAAACATACCGGCCGAATTGATAACCTCCTCCTTTTTTTGAAGTCGGTTAAAAATACATATTTATTCAATTTTGTACATATAAGTTACTATTTCATACAGAAAAATTTGTCGTTTTTAAATCGTTTCGGAGTTTGGTTATAATAATAAACAATGTGACAATTTTTCACATAATATTATCTAAACATATAATAAATCTGTAGAAGGGTCAATTCTGTACATTGAAAATATTGAAAAAATAAATAGCAGGGGGTGTTACTGGATCGATACCAAACCCAAATATGTGATAAAAAAAATTTTTGTCTGTCTGTCTGCCTGTATGTGAAGGCATCACGTAAAAACTAACGGTTCGATTTCGATGAAACTTGGTATAATTATACCTTATTATCCTGGGCATAAAATAGGATACTTTTTATCCCGGAAAAATACGTAGAAATAAATAAATCTTAATTTTTCCGCGCGGACGGAGTCGCGGGCGGAAGCTAGTAGATAATAATATAATGATATTATGTAAGGATGTCCGTGGCTGCAAATTGCTAACCCATTATAGTTTGGTTTAATTACATTAAGTTATGTTGCATATTAAGTTATTACAATATTACTAGCGGTCCGCCCCGGCTTCGCCCGTGGTACATATGAAAAATAGATGTTGGCCGATTCTCAGACTTACCCGATATGCACAGAAAATTTCATGAGAATCGGTCCACCCGTTTCGGAGGAGTATGCAGACTAACATTGTGACACGAGAATTTTATATATAAGATATTCAAATAGACGACAGACAGTATGTTAAAAACGTTATTTGTGAGATTAAATTGGGATTTATAATATTTTTTAATCCACTTGACGCACTTAGAAATTTCATCCGAATGAGTCGAGTCATTTTAGAGTTCAGTCAAATGAGAACAGAATTAAAAAAAATGAAAAGAGAGAAAATCAATGCAGGTATGTAATTCGATAATTGGATTAAGTTACTCCTTTTAATAACAGCTATCTGTCAGTGAAAGTCCCGTCAAAATCGGTACAGCCGTTCCAGAGATTAACCGGAACAAACAGACAGACAAAAAATTTTAAAATTATGCACCGTGTATAAATGCCTGTGCATTTACAATTTTATTATTGGTGTTGATAAACAATATAAACAACTAAATAAACGCAGGGTCAAAGGTCTACTAGGCGTCATATTTCTTACCAGCATTGGAGTACGGCCAATTTCATTTGCCGTCACGTGGCGCCTAGATGTTACATTATGTAAATAATAAATAATAACAATGCTGTAGTTGATCTAACAATTCAATATTTCATCAATAATTACTTGGTATATTTTTTTGAGAATCCACGAGTATGATTTGGGTTTATTTTTTATCAATAAAAGTTTTTTTTTAATCAATAAATGATTCATAGACTACAGGCCCATGTTGAAAAATTTATGGGTCATTTGAACCACCAGGTGACCTATCTAGAACGATATAAGAATTAAGAGCATAAAATAATAAGATTCAGCAATATGACGTCACTAATTGTAAGCTGTCCACCTGAGTGCAGATAAGAATTCGAAAGTACAGGTAGAAATTTATGTATGTGTGTTTGTGTTTAGAAGTTTATGTCACCTGGTGGTTCAAATGACCCATAAATTTTTCAACATGGGCCTGTAGTCTATCAGTATTTTTTGAGTCTGTTACCTTATAAAACATTTATCTTAGGGCTGATTTTTCAATCCTTGGTTAAAAATTATTCGTCGAATAATGTATAATTTATACATTATTCAGTATAAAACGACCATTTTAAAAACGTATTCTAATTGCCCGTATTTGACAGTTTACGTGACATTTTAATATTATCGTGTAATACTTTATTGGACGGATAACTTTTATCCCAGCATTGAAAAATCGGCCCTTAAGGCTGTGTACGCGGTCCGTGCGCTGTTTGGCTCAAATATGTGATTTTTCAAACCAGATTGTCCATCAACCACTTATCTTACAAACATATGAATTACTAATAATTTTAGGAAATTTTATTGTCTATGTAGTTAGTTAAGAGTTTTTTTTCAATTAATACAGTATTTGTGAATACCATCAAAATAACTGAGCCGATGATTACTTGATTTCACTTTTAGTGTCAATTTCGAAGCTAAAAATATCTGAAATTGCTGACAGATCTAACACACAAATATTTTTAACTAACTGCAAAAATCCTTATTAAAATAGTTAGTTAAAAGATTTTTTTATTTTGGACTCCTAACTTACGAAATTAAAATCCGAACAATGTGAATTTTTTTAGAAATTATAGTCGACAAAATGATTATTTTCACCAAGATATTTGACTTTATTGAATATAATTTATACATATTGCAATAAAAGAATGTCTTACTTATAAGATAAAATTTAAAAAATCAACTAAGGTACCTCTATTATTTTTCTACAATTTTTTTTAAAGTACTATAAAACACTGCGCGCGACCCGTCACCCGATTAAAATCAGTCGGCAGCGAGCCTTTCCAGAGAGAGGACATGTTGCTCGGCGCTCTCCTGCGGACCTATGCTGTTCATAGTAAAAGGATAGCGCAAGCCGCGATCTATCGTAATAGATCGCGGAGTTTTCGACTTGCGTTAAATAGAATATGCGATTAATGTCAAAGACTAAAAATTCTCAGATACTACCTACGTACCTATCTAAGAACTATTAGAGTAAGTTTATTTCTTCTACAGTCTACTATTTTTCTTCTGGCTCCTGCTGGTCTTAGCGATGAATGGGCTATCTAACACCGAAATATTTTTTTTTTATTAGTGACTAGCTGTGCACGCGGTTTCACCCAGGTGGCTCTGCTCCTGTTGGTTTTGCGTGATGATATTATATAGCCTATAGCCTTCCTCGATAAACGGGCTATCTATCACCTAAATAATTTTTCAAATCGGACCAGTAGGTCCCGAGATTAGCGCGTTCAAACAAACAAACTCTTCAGCTTTATATTATGTGCTAACCGGATATGTAAATTATATAACGTATCAATACCTACTTAATTTATTAGTATATATTCATCTGAGACAGTTTTATAATAACTTTAAAGTTTAAACTTACATAACAATATCACAGTATTACCATCCTACAGTATGGCGACGAATGTACTTGTGCAGAGAAACGGAGGGGAACTGGCGGGGGGTCGGGCGACGCGGGCCGCTTAATGCAATCACGCTGAGTTTGCATTAACTATCGCGAAAGGATGACGCAGTCGTATTTTTTGTGTAATAATTTTATTATACACTAGCGGTCCGCCCCGGCTTCGCCCGTGGTACATATTTACGTTTTCTCTACATAAAAACCATCCTCGTACTTCAAGGAATATAATAAAAAAAGAATTATCGAAATCGGTTCAGCCGTTCTCGAGTTATGCGCTTACCAACACATTTTGCGATTCATTTTTATATATAAGATAGGTACTTACATATTCTATTATGACGCGTAAAAACTGTTCCGTTTACGGATGTAAATCTACATTGAAATCCCAGAAGGAAACAATATTTCAGAAAGATTGTATTAATTGTATCTGTTGAATTAAAATCAAAGCTATGTATATGTTGTCCTCATTATTTTCTAATCAGATTGTACATCCCAATGCGAATGCATTACTTAGTTAAATGGTATAATATACAATTAAGAACATCCAAAAATAAAGTGTCCACGTAAATAATATTTAGCAGTGCAATATCTGTAATTATATATTTATGAACAAATAATTACATCAGATTTAATAATCGCAATTATTTTGAATGTACATATGAATAAATGATTTCATCATAATATTAATAATCAAAATTGTTTTATTTCCCATTTGTTGCAACCCTAGCATATTTTCGTGTGGCAGCGTAAGTACCTACGCTGGCGGCGGCATCGCGCGACATCAAAGGCGATTCCTTACTGTAGGAAATAATATTGTAATACTGTGACAATATACCATAATTATTAGATATTGTTTTACAAATCCGCCAGGTTAAATAACAATGCGATATTAGGTATACCCATTGAAAAGTATTAAAATAACTCTGATATATTATACCATAACTATAATATGTTATTAATTATTATTAATTATTATCTATTATCTTGATTCTTTTGTTTTACTTTACTTCAAATATATCTACATATGTATTTAGAAACGGATTTATTACATAACTAGTTTTTCTTTTCAATCTATCTCCGTGTCATATTCCATTCAGGTCGATTCAACCGTTTTGACGAGGTTTTATAACAAACATTATTTTATATTTTTTTACAATTTCTAGAACAACTAAATTTTGGCCGCTTTTCGTCCGCAGCTTCGCCCTTGTAGTCAAAGGAAAACCCGGATATAGTTCCCGATGCCTTGGGATTTTCGGTATCTATACTAATATTATAAAGAGGAAAGGTTTTTAATTATGTATGTATGTATGGTTTAAGGTTTTCACGCATAAACTACTGGACCGATTTCTAAAATTCTTTCACCATTAGAAAGCCGCATCTTCACTGAGCAACATAGGCTATATTGCATTTTTAAAAAAATAGAGATCCTTACCAAAAATGCAATAATGTAACCCAAGGTGTAAAAAATCCTTAATAAAAATACTGTCATCGTGTGCGCGGTGCGCTGCGGAATCTATTCCTTGAAGTACGAGGATGGTTCTTATGAAAAAAAACGTAAACATGTAGGTACCACGGGCGAAGCCGGGGCGGACCGCTAGTAAAAAATAAAATAAATCATAATATTATTATGTGTTAATCCAAATTGCGTGAAGAAGTAACAAATAAACATACAACCTTTCGCAGTTATAATATAATAATAGTAGGATTCGAATGGGATTTGTTAATTGTGTTTTTTAATACGTTAAGAATTTTAATAAAATATACATTTTTCCGTTATAATTTAGGTAAATATAGTTTTAAACTCTACGTAGTAAGTGAATGAAATACATTCCATTCAAAACGGTGAAAGAATTCAATTACGAAGGTAGATCATAAAAATGTCATAAACATGTACTATTTCAAAATATTATGTACTCTTATTTTTCTTGCAGTTTACATGGAATAAAATAAAACTGTATGTAGGTATCTAGATGCAAGTAATAAACTGGAAATCTTTCTTTTCATATTGCATTATAGCTAGTAATTCAAAACGTTATAAATACATACAGTAATACCACAGACTAATAATAATATACTACGTATGAAATACCCATAGTCTATACCTAATATCTTATATAATCTAATACCTATAATATTTGTATTTATTACTTAGATAAAAACTTCTAAACCCGAACTTAACATTTTCAAACCATTTTCAGATGCAATAGGGATGCAATAATAATTTTATAAAGATGTAAATTATCCGTTTTAATAGTAACCCGGACGGCCGCGGCGCGGCGCGGCGGTTAAACTGACTAGTATAATTTTGATCCTAAAAAAATACGACATAGGTACAATAATATCGTGTATAATCTATATACATAATATGTGATTTCATTTATTTATTTAATGTCTTAAAATACTCTTCATTTATACCTAAGTATGTATATAGATACTTATATTCGAAATAAATACAATTTTATTATTTCTACAACACGAAGGCTACAACAATTTCGCAGAGTTCACGTAGAGCAATGTCGCTTACCCATTGTACGGGATAATTATATCAATATTATAAACATATACTAGTATATTTTTAATTATACATATAAAACATGTGACTATTCATGCTTGTTCTAAACGTGTCGTTCAAATAATAATTTTAACAGCTGAGGATTACATTAATTAAACATACAAAAAATTGGTTCTTATTATAAAAGAACGCTGATAACAAATTTCTCAAAATATTTTCTTTACTTTTATACACATATACAAGTAACAATGACTTTTTCATTGTATTACGCACGTATTTAAAAAATAGGCTATATCATTATATTGCTAAAAACCCCGACTAGGGTCATTTCGCCTGTTCGCGTCCTAGTGTCTATTCGCGTCCATTTTGCGGATATCATAAAATTCACGAAAATAAGTATCAATACTTTTAAGAAAAATTGTAATAAGAAAATTTTCCGATTATACCTCAATGTATCAGAGACATGCACACAAATACAAAAATTGCCTGCGCTCAGCCTATCCTGTTAAAAAATATATTTAATTTTGGCTATTCAACGAAAGAGCGAAAACGCGCGGGATTTTGAAAAAAAAAAATAGTGCGCAGCGTCGTGTTTGACGGTTCGTATCTTATTGTTTAATGTGAATTTTTGAGTATGTAACAGTTTCTTTACTTTGCTAACAAAAATGGAATAGTATGGATTATGAATCAGCTTATTTCTTATACAATTAACAGCTAAAATAAGGTGGACACGGTGGACGCAAACTAAACCTATAGGGTATAGTGGGTATAACAATAGAACACATTGCGTCAACATTGTTTTTCATTACGTAGCAATGAATTGTTTGTAAAAATATGTAATTTAAAATAGATTGTAAATTTTTGACTAAGGCTAGGTAACAAGAAGTTAATTTTCAATACATTTTCCTCTTACATAGGTAAAACATATTGTTAAAATGTAGGTCAACTTAGAATATATTTTCTCAACCAATTTGTTCCATAACGGATCTATACTAATGTTATAGAGATTAAATATATTTTTTAATGTTTGTAACTATGTCTAAGCTCCGAAACTTCTAGAACGATCTTGAAAATTCTTTCACTTGTAAGAAAGCGGATATTTCCTGCGTGCTGCTGGTAAGCAGCACGCAGGAAATATCGGTTTTATAAATAGTCAGTAGGTATATCAGATAAATAAATAGTTCAAAACGGGAAAAGGCCTCGCTAGTCTAGAATATCCTAGCTATCAAACCATTCCTACCCTTCTTCACTACCTACATAGTATAGAACAAAGTTTCTTTCTCTGTCCCTAATTATGTCCCTATGCGTATGCTTAAATCTTTAAAACTACGCAACGGATTTTGATGCGCTTTTATTTAATAGATAGAGAGATTAAAGATGAAGGTTTTAGTATATAATTTGTTAGATTTAGACAAAGCGGGCGAAGCCGTAGGCGATTTGAATTGCAGAAAATCAGGCAATTCAGCCCATAAATTTGAAGACGCACTGAGAAAATAGGTTTTAAAACAAGCTGGTGCCATATTACATACATTATATAATAATATATTATCTATATGTATTATCAAAAAACCTCTTATCTTTCGAATTTTATATACATAAGTAGGTAGGTACTAAGTAGCGCAATTTGCAACAACTTCTACATTATTTCCAAAATTTCGCAGACAGCGCCCAATTATACTAGTAGTTATATTATATTCGAATATATAAGAAAAGTAAAAAAAAATATGTGCCTCCATGGTTCAGTGATTACAATAAGCGTAACAATCGAGAAGTTCTAAGTTCATTTGTAGATTAATAAAAAATGCTATATGCAACATAATACTATTAAAGTCTAATCATTGTTGTAAAATATATTTTGTTCACTAGTTTTTTGACCCGACTCCGGTCGGGTAACGATTTTAAGTTTTTTTGCAAGCAAGCGGAGATAAATCCAACTGACGAAAAACATTTAACGAATCGTCAAAATTCTTTCAACCGTACTCGTATCTAATTAAATGTTTAAGATTAAAGTGGTCTAATTAACCTGACTTCCTTTACATAAATAGGTACTTTTCATACACTACATAGTTACCGCAAATTACCCGGATACCTACCTACCTATCTATTGGTTGCAAAACGAACGAAGCCGCGTGAGCAAGTTATATTTTTCTAGAAAAGTATTATAATTAGAACTTCCATCATCTCTCAAATTAATTGAAACAAAACAACATAGGTACGCAAATAATTAAAGTTTTTTGTTCGTGTTAAAATTTAAAACCTGTTTTGTTTGTAACCGACCGAGTTTGTTCAAGATAATATATAATTGTATATAGAAAAAAATTAATAATAGTTATGTATTCTTATGTAATAATTAGTATTAACGTTTATTCTAGAATAATTTTAAATTATAAACTGTAACAAAAATAAAAAGAAATGATCTTTTCGTTTTCATTGATTTAAATATTATGTTAATGATTCATGTATTTTTTATAGGTAACTACTGAATTACTAATTTTTTGTTTAACCTTATGTTGTGTGAATGTTCTACCTACTTACCTTACTGTTACATATTATGCTACCTTTATTATAAAATATATTCTCTTAATAATTGTAAAAATAGACAATAAAAAATAAATCCACTTTTCAACACGTCCAAAACCTTAAACATAAGTTTAAAATCTTCAAGTTTTTATAAACATATCCCAAAATAAACAAAAGCGTACACAATATATTAAAAAAACATACAAATTACAAACGTTAATATAATTTTCGATACGCAATCACTACAACTGAATGACACAGCACAAACACATGAACACATAATAAATAATATGCACTTACTTCCGTATTTGAAATAGATTTGGCTATAATCCACACGTAGTATTTAAAACGACACGTGCGCACTCTACAAGATCCCGCGGCGGAATGAAAACTGCCGCCAAAATAAGACAAATGTACATAATATAGTGCACAGAGTAAACAGATTAGGCGGGCGGATTGAGATTTTCCGACTACAGTTTGTCTATGATTTGTTAGTTTGTTTGTAGCTCAGAGGAATAAACCTATAGAGTACTTGTATCGAGCGTATACAATTTACATATATTTGTTTCTCTCTATCTAAAGAAAACGTCGTATGAAAGAATGAGATAGCTATAGACTACAAGCTACGTTTCAACATAGTCATGGCACCATTTTTACTATAGGTACGTATTTAGATAGATAGAAGGTGATAGTGATGGGATGTGCTTCAATCGATAAAATCGTGAATGCATTTTGCATTTACGGTTTCGTGAAATAATAAATAATAAAAAAAAAACAAAATTAATCATTAATTACAGTTGAATACATTATTTGTTTAATCCTACGAATATAATAAATGCGAAATTATGCGAGCCGAGAATGGATAACTTTCTCTTTCACTGCTGAACCGATTACAATGAAATTTTGTATATACACACATAGTATAGGTTTTATACCGGAAATCCCACTGAACGGGAACTGTGCGGGATTTTCTTTAAAAACGCGGGCGGAAAGCTAGTATATTTTAAAATAAATTTTAAAACTTGAAATGTAACTAATTTAAAATAAAGATGGAAATGATGATAAAGTTAAAGGAGTGAGGAGAAAGGCACAGTCAGCATGAATTTTAACAAGTTCATAAAAGGACAGTCTTAAAGAAAACATTTTCCTTACATCCTACTAATAAAGCGAAAGTTTGTGAGGATGGATGTTTGTTACTCTTTCACACGAATACTACTAGACCGATTACAATGAAATTTGGAAAAATTACTTTTGATCCCGTAAATCCCACAGGAATGGGAACTATGCGGGTTTTTCTTTGAAAACGCATGTATATTAAGTATGTATTTCAATAGTAGTTTCTCATCTATGAGAACTGTCATTTAATCAACCGTTTAATTTTCACATAGTTACACATTTAAAGTAAATGTATAAAAAAATTTCCAAATAAAAATTCACTCACACACAAATGTATTTATTATCTAAAGGAACAAAAAAACGTAAGCGTAAGATTGCACAATTCTTCTAGAGTATCTATCTTGATAACACGCAGGCACGAAATGCAGTGAACACAATCTAGCAAATTTCGACGGCGTCCAATCTACACGTCTCATGTTTTATACCCATTTTTTATTTAGCTCTGGAAATCTAAAACAAAATGAATTTATTAATAATCTAAAAGAGAAACAACAAACTAAACAGATAAGTCAAATAAAACAACCACGTGGTATTTTTTATTTTCCTGCTGTAGAAAATTTACATCTATTATTTGC
This sequence comes from Colias eurytheme, assembly GCA_907164685.1. NCBI lineage: Eukaryota > Metazoa > Arthropoda > Insecta > Lepidoptera > Pieridae > Colias > Colias eurytheme. The sequence continues at coordinate 33,876 of CAJQZN010041706.1, read as the reverse complement.
AACAACAACTACATATAAATCTGATATAAGAAACAAAATAAATAAATTAACGTTAATATGAAATAGATTTTTTGTCATAAATCGATAATATACGCTAGATGTGTTACAACACTACGGTGGTAAACAAAATGCCAAACGTGATAATATTGTGACATTTTTTAAAAATTATTTAATTCTTTTGTATTCCACAACCCCATAAAGTGGGTAAATGTTACAGTTACAACATAAACTTATAAAAAAGCGCTTGATAAAACCTTCAAATAGGGTTAGAACATAAATATTTATCAATTTGCTGAAAATCACTTACCGATGGAAAGATATTTTTTCATTGTTTTCATCCAAAACTCCCATTCGACTAGTAATAGCCGGTAGCTAAACATACAATAGTCATTTTAGCACACTGACAAATAAAAAGAAACACTATACACTTTATATTTTCTAAATATTTCGTTAAAAACACTTGACGCACTGAGCCCACCAGCTGGTTGGAAAACAAACTGACTGCCGGCGCGCTACGTTTGAAGACAGTGCAGATACTCTATCGCTATCTCAATCTGACTTATGCTGTTATTGACTAAGAGTAAGTAGATTAGAAAATATGTATTTTGTTCTGTCTCAATATAAGAACTCTATAGGTTTATTCCTCTGAGGTTTGTAGCGTATGTTTGTAATTTTTTTTTTCTAATCAGGTATTAACTATGTTTAATTTGAAATCTAAAACTTAGAATTTTTTTTATATTACTTTGAAATAATCTATGCGAAGCTATCGTTCAACACTGAAACTTAGTTAACTCCTCTGAAATAGCTTGACCGATTTTAGTGATATTTTGTGAGGTCGGAGAATAAATCGTAAACTATATTTGTGCTGGGTGTCCTGCCAGAAAAAAATTTAAGAATATTTAGAGATAATAAACATAAAATCTACTACCAAATACGTTTTTATTTTGGGAAGTAGGTACCTATTAAGGCCAATAACACGGAATCCATGAAAATTTATTTGTCACAAACATTAATAAACGGAAACTACTAGAGACATGACAAAAACTTTGATCCATAAGCTTAGGCAAGTTTTTGTAACTGTTTAAAAAGAAAAGCAATGCTTTTTTGTCTATGACGCACTTGCTTATCTATGTTTGTACGCAAATTGTTCCATTTCGTTTAAATGAGTTGTCTTTTTTTTTTCCTATTAATCTGCACATGATACAATATAAGAAAAAAATGTGTGCGTGTACTAGAACACACGTAAGAAGTGAAACTTCTTTATGACCTTAAAAATGTCACGAGTATGGCGTAACGCAAAAATGTCACGCGTACGGTGTAACGCAAAAATGTTACACTAAATTTTTGTCCAACCCCGATAAAGAAGTTTCACTTCAAAAACTTGGTAAACTAAAGTTTTTTCCAAGACACATTAAAATTTAAAAAAATGTATGAATATTATTTAAAGTTTATTGAATGAATGAGAAATATTTTTATGGTTCAGGTGGAATTATATGTCGAATTTTTACTACAATGTTGCTATAATTATTAATAGACAAGGAAAAATCTAAGGAAAGGGCGTATTCAGAAAGAAAGCTTGAAACTTATAAGCGCTTATCGGCGCTTGTCATGTTCATATATTTTCCTGCACGGGTTACCAGTGCTGACAAGCGCCGATAAGCGCTTATAAGTTTCAAGCTTTCTTTCTGAATACGCCCATAGAGTCATTTAAGCATTGATCTATTTCTGGGGAGCTGTAACAACGGAAAATTGCTTCAATGAGTAATATTACACCTACATATTATGCAATCCTGCATTTATATGGCAATTGAAATACGCGGGTTTAAATCATTGACGTACAATAAACAACTAGACAAACAAATAACAAGCAAATAACAATCACAAAAATTATTGTCAAGCTCATACTCAACTGTATTTATTCAATATACGTCTTCTAGAAGCCTTAGAAGCACTTTTGAATCGTCATAACATATTTTTAAAATTTACCAACGATTTGGAAAGCAGTTTCATCCATAAGAAGACAGAAAGCAGAAACGCCATAGTTGCTCTTATAAACAAGTTATAAACCATGTCATTAATACATTTTAATTTTACAAAATATGAAATTACATACATAATATCAAAGAACTGTTGCGGTTCTTACGGGCTTGTCGGAAGCAACAGCTGCAAAACTCTGCCTGCGCATCCATTGGGTAGAGTTTTCTAATAATAATTATGAGCGGTAAAAGTAATCATACTTATCAACTTTTAAAAATATATAGTTCCAGAAAACATAATTACATCTTTAAGATTATTTAAGTGTATTTAAAAAAATATAGATTAAATATTTAGGACTAATAAAAAAAATACATTGATGAAATTTCCTGAATAACGGTAAGTCTATGGATCGTAAGACCGAATCACATAATATAATATAATATCTATTTTGATCTATTTAAGGGCTTGGTCTAGTAGTGCAAACAAATGCATCCTGTCATCCTATATGTAAATAATACAATTAATGTACTAAGGGAAAGTTGCTCCACTTAATTTTTAAAAATTAAATCATTCGTATAATTTAATATTCGTAATAAGTACCAAAAATGACAATTTGAAACAATTTTCGTGAAAATTACACCGGGTGATTTTTTTTTTATCAGTACACAAAATTTGCGAATACTTTCTATTGATATCTTCAACTTCATGTTTATATAACTGATCAACTTTTACAAAGAAATTTGGACGAAATATAAAAAAAATAAGCTTTCCATACAAAATGCATAACTCTATACATTTTTTTCGACCTAAGTCTCTCAGTGAAAGTTATTCAGTTTAACTAATAAAACGGATAAACAAATTTTGTATTCAATAAAAAAAATGTAATGTTTGTGTTAAAAAATTATAAAATAGAAAAATACGCAAATGAAAACAAAAGATATTTATTACTGACTAGCTTCCGCCCGCGACTCCGTCCGCGCGGATGTCAGTCTTCGCGTCTTCTACAGATTTATTATATTATGTATAATATATAGATTAATATTGATAAACCTAATAAATCTTTTGCTAGCATTCTGATGCTTTATCGGTTGCACTGGATTAATCTCTTTTTTTTCAATCGCTTGAATGATATAGGATGGGTCCTTGATGGGCATCGAATGCTGAAGTCTCGAATCAATCAATTCTGACAGTAGGCAATTTATGTAAAATCCAATAATGGTCCATCATTTTATTTTGCCTAAACGTTACATACTTTTTTATATATTCTATTTTTAACGAATGATTCACTCCAGTCCAAACAGCAAATAAGCAGACTTCTGCTTCTGCAACGTTTAGTTGTCCCTGAATTTGAAAAAATAGTCATGATTCTTATCTATGACAAAAGTGTTATTTTTTGCATTGTATTTCAAATATTAATTTTTTTTAACCGCATCTTCCGCATTCATGTCTTTTGCCGGAATTAGACATTTAACTTCTACTAGTCCCATTTTCCCTTTTTGATATGGGAGTGTATAAAGTAAATTTTTTAGATATTTCTCGTTATACTTTTAAAAAGTTATTATTGTCATTTTGCTCATTAGGTAAAGTAATTTCGATATCAGTTTTAAGTTTTTTGATACCTGCAATAATAACGTCATAATCGCCTGCACATACTTATCGATTACACCCTGTATACAATCCACCATCCACATTCATAATGTTTTCCTGTCCTCCTCTCCTTTACGCTGTTCACCGATACATTTTAAATGAGTAAATCTGCTACCACTGAAGGATGTTTCATTGTGATCAGCAAATTTTCACCACTGTTGTCGATTATTTGTTTTTCATTTTTAATCAGCAATTGGGAATTATCAGTTTTGTTTTTTGCAGATTGGTGATGTACCCTAACAATACGTCGAAAAGGGAAAGCATCAACGAATTATCGTTTTCGTCCTCTTTTTTTATTCTTCGCGTCTCTGTTACTTCTGTTTGTTTAGTTCTCAACCCCACTGAATTTTCTATGTTATTGTGATCTTCCATTACATCTGAGTTTTGATGATGTGATGATAATCCATTCGTTTTAATATTGGTACTTAGAGTTGGTAGACTAAACTAGAAATGGTGGACTAAATTTGTCAGCGCGTCTGTAAGATCAGAATATAAAACCAACATCCTGTATTTAAGTTACAAAATTAATAATCAAACAACATGCCGCTACGTTGAAATTTGAAAATGACTAGAAGAAAAAATTAAAACACCTCGGATCAATTTTGGAGTAAACAAATCATTTTCCCCGTATGGGGATTTCCCCGGATGAACTTGGGAAGTTCACGTTCTCAATACAAGTTTATATTATATTTCGTATTTCTCAAACGAAAAATAAACATTTTTGGAACTTCAAAAAAATTATATTATAAGAAAATTTATGAGCTTACTTTAGTTTTAAAGAAATATACATCCCTTTACTGACACCCCGTAAAATAAAGAAATTGTTGCCAATCACCTTTGCAATCTATTTGGTTTCATTAACTTTATGTTCGAAGATAATTTTTTTTGTAGTAGTTACACGCGTATTTTTTTCGTTTATTTTCCATATCGAAATCAAATGTTTAAAAATACGAATATTTGCACAAAACTAAGATAAAAATAATCAATTAACAAAAATATTAAATTTAATGAAGTAGAGCAACTTTCACTTCGGTATGAAGGAAAATCGAGCGTAGAGCACACGTCAGAACGCTCCGGCCCAAGGAGCGCGACTAAAGAAATTCGCTAGGATTTTTACTTATTATTTTAAATATTTTTTTAATATTTAAAGAATTATCAAAATTAAAAAAAAAAAAATTTTTAAAGGATTAATACTCATTGGTCTTCAACCAACTCGAATAAATTAATGGAAAAAATAACTTTTAGCAGTATTTATCAATCGATTTTGTAAGGCAAAAAATGGGAAATTTAATGAATTTATAACGTCCTAATTAAGAAAATCATAAGTTTTTCGGCAATTGTATTCAGCAGTTTTTAATAACGACTATATAAGGATAATAATGCGCTGATCAGATTGTGTAAATTGTAATCGGTTGCAACGTAGTGAGTGCACAAACTTAGCTCGAAATGTCTTTGGGGGAAAGAGACTTATCTTTAAGGCCTGATTAAGGTAACATAAAGTAACTTTATAAATGTGAAAAAATTCACGCGCATTGCGTATATAACACTAATTGATAAACAAGAAAAAAAAATTCAGTTTATCATTTTATTAGCCGGGAAAAAATTGTCAAATAACTTGTTGAAAACGCAATTTTGCTAGACTGCAGCCTTAATAACATCTATATTCTATAATGTCTAAGGGCGTATTCAGAAAGAAAGCTTGAAACTTATAAGCGCTTATCGGCGCTTGTCATGTTCATATATTTTCCTGCGCGGGTTACCAGCGCTGACATGCGCCGATAAGCGCTTATAAGCGTTTACAAGTTTCAAGCTTTCTTTCTGAATACGCCCTAATATCACATAGTATTAATAATTATAATATTATCTGTGATAATATATTCATCTACCCGCCATTATGTAATATGTTGCTAATGTCAATTTTTGCCGGTATTAGCCAAGTATTAGCTAATGTCAATTTGTAAACAAAACATGATATGTATTTTGTAAAATAACAACATAATCTGGATAATATATAGTTTGCAAAGGAATATTACGTAGGAGGTACCTAGTTTAATCATTTAATAGAGGAAGATGCTCGCGAAAGTAACAACAATGTGATATTTTATTTGCAAAGTGAGTATTTTATTTCATTTTTTAAACAACTAGCTGTTGCCCGCAGCTTCGCACGCATGGAAAAGATAAGTTTTCATGGTACAACCATGAACCATTCATGCCCTCTTATGTCGCCTTGGGGGTAGAATTGATCAAAATCTTAGCGGATGCCTGTCTGAATTTTTGTACTCCTAATAGTTCATTTACATATAGCATGAATTCATTAGATAATTTTAGTTTTAATGAAAATAGTATTGTTATTATAACATTATACAGAGATAGTTTTAATTTAAAAAAAAACATGACATTGATATAGGATTTCAAAAAATGTAAAAATTAACTAGTGAGACAAAATGTAAATTTATGTTGTGTTGCCTGGTTTGACACAAAATCATTATAGATTTATCTATAACTAGCCGTGCTCCGCTGTTTCACCCTCATTGCTCGCTCCTGTTGGTCTTAGCGTGATGATATATAGCCTTCCTCAATAAATGGACTATCAAACACTGAAATAATTTTTCAAATCAGACCAGTAGTTCCTGAGATTAGCGCGCTCAAACAAACAAACTCTTCAGCTTTATAATATTAGTATAGATGTTAACTTAATTGTATACTTAACAAATCATCATAGTGATGCATTTATAAATTTTGATCCATCAGGCCCCGGAATCACAGACACAATAGAAAATCTATTGTGTCGTGGCCCGATCGGGGCGCTCGGTAGTCAATGGGTTAAATTCATGTAAGTATAAAATCTTTTTGTTTGACAAAGAATACACTGTATTCTTCTGCATTCTGCCCTTTAGGAGAGAACTTGCTATGTTAATCTATTTATATAAAACTCAAAGGTGACTGATATAGTGATCTATCAACGCACAGCCCAAACCACTGGACGTATCGGGCTGAAATTTGGCATGCAGGTAGATGTCATAACGTAGGCGTCCCCTAAGAAAGGATTTTAGAAAATTCATCCCCTAAAGGGGTAAAATAGGGGATAGAAGTTTGTATGAAACTTTTTATTCCCTGGATGTATTTGCATGAAATTTAGCACACATATAGAGGGTAACTTGGATAAACACATAGGATAGGTTTTATCCCGGAAATCCCACGGGAACGGGAACTATGCGGGTTTTTCTTTGAGAACGCGGGCGAAGCCGCGGGCGGAAAGCTAGTATAGCTAGCTAGCATATAAAATTATTAAACAGTCTGGTAGATGTTCGGTATCAGACCCTGGATCTACTATAATTTCTATGTATGTACCTATCTTATATTTTGGAAATAAAGTTATTGTTTATTATGTAGTAGTAATTATATACACTAACCTAGGTTAAGTGTTGACAGAAAATCTAACCCTAAGCTAGATTTAAACAAGTATATGTATAAGACAACAGCTAAGCAACCTTTTTCCATTGTACGTCAAAATATTCAAGGCTTGGCTAGCAAATTATTAGAAGTAGAATTATGTTTCATAAATTAAACTTTCAATGGATTTAATGCAACTAAATTAAATGATTGTAAGTGCAATAATTATTCAGAAAGAGATTCATTTAAACCTTTTTTGTATAATTAAAAAAAATGTGACAAAATATTAAACTTTTTATTTTCATTTACACCTAATCCATACTAATATTATAAATGCGAAAGTAACTCTGTCTGTCTGTCTGTTACTCAATCACGCCTAAACTACTGAACCAATTTGCATGAAATTTGGTATGGAGATATTTTGATACCCGAGAAAGGACATAGGCTACCTTTTTATTGCGAAATATGTACCACGGGCGAAGCCGGGGTGGACCTCTAGTTAAGTATATCTACTAGTTTTAGTTTCTTAAAATGTAATATTTACTACTAAAACGAAATTCCAAGGTTTTAAAGTTTTACCAGGATACAAAATAATTTCAACGGATATACTTTAAACTAGTTTTTGGTATTACGTAGACGACCTACTTCCTTTATCAATTAATACTTGCGTTCCGGATATGATTCATACACACTGATAAAAAATTCGGAAGTCTTTTAAATGCATTATAGTTCTGATCCAATTTTTTTTCATGGCAGCCCAATTTTTATTGAAACTGTATAAGAAGCAGCTTAGTTTAGTTTCTAACAAAGATGCATTCCGTTGTCTGTCCGTCCCTATGTATGCTTAACTTAAAAAATTGCGCAACGGATTTTGATGCGGTTTTTCTCATAGATAGAGTGGTTCTTAAGGAAGGTTTTTGTATACAATTTGTTAAAGTTTAGACAAAGCGGGCGAAGCCGCAAAAAGCTTAAAAAATGACAAATCACGTGAAATAAATAATTATAGGCAAGTTTTAAGTGTGTGTGTGTGTGTGTGTGTGATGTCCCATTGTGGGGTAAGGGCAGATGCATTATGCATGTACTTTTACATCTTTTTCACTTATCGATTATCTTCAGGGATAGTAGGTGATCAGCATTCTGTGTCCTGCCAGACCGAGACACTTTTGTTCTTGTCTCCACCGGGAATCGAACCAAGGACGTCTTGGTTCTACGCTAGCGCGTCAACCAAATTTTAATGAGTACTACAATTACAATTGATTAGAAATTCATTGATGGATTCTATGTACAACATGATAACGGCGTTATACCTACAACCTCGAGGCTTTACATTCACGTTATTCAAAAACTTTGCGTAGGTACTATAGAATATATCAGATATATTCTAGTACAGATTCTGTACTTAATATTAAAGCTTTAGAGTTTGTTTGTTTGTATGAGCGCGATAATCACAGGAACAACTGGTTCGATTTTGAAAAATTATTTCGGTGTTAGATAGCCCATGCTATAGGCTATATATCATCACGCTAAGACCAAAAGGAGCGGAGCAATGCGATTGTCGAGAGAAATACTTTTCTATGTGTTTATCCAAATTACCTTGTATGTGTGTGCCAAATTACATGAAAATCTTAAAATAATATTAGTAGAATATTAGTCTTTCTGTATTTCTTTCTTTCTAGCCATTCTTATATGAATCAGGGCAGAGTCATAACATTAACCAAATAGATTATACACATTTCACCGCAACATGAGTCACATGTACTACATCACGCGGTACCCACGGTGTTTGGCCGGATTTCCATGTAAACATTTGTTATTTGCTTTATCTTCGGATCTGTCTGCTGTTGATCCTCTTGTTTGTAGTCTGCATTCGTGATTCGATTCATTATTTAGTTGTACGGTGACGTATGGAAGGCATTTTTGATAATATGGGAGTAAAAGAAGTTTGGAGTTTGATCCCACTTCTGAATTGGTTATATTATTAACTAGCTGTGCCCCTCGGTTTTACCCGCATTGCTTTTTAACAAACTCTTCAGCTTTATAATCTTAATATACAATATATAAATCTCGTGTCACAATGTTTGTCCTCAATGGAATCCTAAACCACTTAACCGATTATAATAAAATTCGCAAACCATGTGCAGTTCGATCCAACTTGAGGATAGTTTAAACATGTAGGTACCACGGGCGAAGCCGGGGCGGACCGCTAGTATTAGTATATAGATTTAGATATTTTACAGACGTATTACAATATGAAAACGAAAATAAAATTATTTATCGTTTACTGTAGGTATAAATGAAGCTCTATTATGATTTTTTTCCAAAATTAGGTGATTTTGTGATAGACAAAATTGCATTAGTAATAACTTTTGACAAGGGTAATAAAACAAGGCGGCAAGTCACAGCCCTGGTTTGGGCAATCTTGCAGAGAAGCATCTCGAACGAAGCAAGATCGTTATCGAAACTGGGCAGAAGCTCTTGCTGCGGAAGATCCTGAAGCTAAGCATCTCAAGAAACTGTACAACTCTGCCTCCAGATCACTAAAGAGGGAAATTGCTGAAGCAAAGTCAAGCTTCATCAACAGAATTGGTAAAAAGCTGACACATTACCCTTCAGGCACACGGGCCTTTTGGTCTCTTGCTAAGGCTATCCTGGGAAACTTCTGCCGGTCGTCACTTCCACCACTACGCAGGGCCGACGACTCTTTAGCTCACACAGCTAAAGAAAAAGCTGATACTTTGGCGACTCTTTTCGCATTAAATTCGTCGCTGGATGATGAGGGAAAAACACCACCGTCCATCTCAGACTGCAATAGCACGATGCCCGAAGTGAAATTCACGCAATCTGCAGTGCGTAAAGCACTTCGTTCTCTTATCATTCATAAGTCAAATGGGCCTGACGGCATCCCTGCTGTAGTTCTAAAGACCTGCGCTCCCGAGCTGGCTCCGGTCTTAACACATCTCTTTCGATACTCATATGCCACTGGTATTGTCCCTAGATCCTGGAAGACCTCCCTGATACATCCGATCCCTAAGAAAGGCACACGCTCCGATCCATCTAACTATAGACCAATTGCAGTCACCTCCTTATTCTCTAAAGTGATGGAGTCCATCATTAACAGTCAGCTCTTGCGATATCTTGAGGACAACCAACTGTTAAGTGACCATCAATACGGCTTTCGTCATGGTCGCTCTGCAGGTGACCTCTTAGCATTTCTGACTCACCGATGGGCAAAAACAGTGGAAAATAAGGGGGAAGCGCTGGCTGTAAGTTTAGATGTAGCGAAGGCCTTTGATCGGGTGTGGCACAGGGGGCTCCTTTCCAAACTTCCATCTTATGGACTACCGGAGAGGTTATGCAATTGGGTAGCTAGCTTTCTCCAGGCACGTAGCATCCAAGTCGTCGTCGACGGAGCATGCTCTGAATCTATGCCTATTAGCGCTGGTGTCCCACAAGGCTGTGTGTTGTCGCCTACGTTGTTCCTTCTGCATTTCAATGATATGTTGCGAATACGTAGCATTCATTGTTATGCGGACGACAGCACTGGTGACACGCATTATGCCGGCCAAGCAAAAACCTCTCTGGAACTAACAAACCAGCATCGAAACGAGCTTGTATCGAACATTGAGCATACACTCGAGGAAATTTCTGCGTGGGGCCAATCCAACCTTGTCGAGTTCAACCCAGGGAAGACACAGGTCTGCGCATTTACAACCAAGAAAAGTCCCTTTGTCGTACCACTTACCTTCCAGAACAGTCCCCTGACTATCAAACCAAGCATCAGCATTCTCGGCGTTGAGATTACGTCTGACGTGCAGTTCCGTGGATTCTTGGAGGACAAAGCCAAGATTGCTTCAAAGAAGTTAGGGGTGCTCGCCAGAGCGAGACGGTACTTCACACCCGCCCACCTATTGCAACTTTATAAAGCTCAAGTCCGGCCCCATATGGAGTACTGCTCGCACCTCTGGGCCGGAGCACCCCAATACCAGCTCCTACCACTAGACCGCGTTCAGCGTCGAGCAATCCGCATCATTGACGACACCGAGATTGCCAAATCGCTTGATGCTTTGTCGCTGCGGAGAGACGTCTCCTCTCTCTGTGTGTTTTACAAAATTTATAATGGGGAATGTTCTGAGGAACTCTTCGACTTGATTCCAGCCGCCGATTTCCACAACCGCACATCGCGTCACAAGCTAAAGTATCATCCTCACCATCTGGATGCATGGCGCTCTACCACAGTGCGATTCTCCCGTAATTTTTTGCCTAGAACAACATCGTTGTGGAACGAATTACCATCTGAGGTGTTTCCAAGCGTCTTTGACAAAGAAACCTTCAAAAAAAGGGCATACAAATTTCTTAAAGGCCGGCAACACATTCGCGGTGCCCCTGACAACGCGAATGCTTATGGGCGGCGGGCATCACTTTCCATCAGGTGACCCGCCTGCTCGCTTGCCCGCTTAAGTATAAAAAAAAAAAAAAAAAAAAAAAAAAAAAGTTTATTATGGTGTAGATAAGGCATAAATAAACAATTCTAAATATGGAAAACCTGTTAATTAGCACAATTTAGCAAAAAATGGCGTCTCAAAAACAACAAACTGAAGGACATGCCAAATACCTTAGATTTTTTAACTTTGATATTATATATTTTATAAATACCTTCTCGTCGAAAATTTTTATTTTGATGAATGGCAAAACTAGTCTTTATTATAAACTTTGCTATGAAATACTTAAATTACGATAGTTTTTCAATATGATGCTAACAAGGGTGTAAAAGTGCAAAACATCAAATTTGATATTCAACCGATAGGTAGGTATAATATATTTAGTATTTGTGTTTGTGTATGTTGTATAATATACATTCTTTGTTATAAATGGTATCAATATTATCAGATTACAAAGTTACTATCCATACTTGCCTATATAAGCTTTCCGAATTCCGCATGCATTGCTAAAACTCCTCGACAACTATTCTTTAAAACCAGTCTTTAAAACTGCAAAAATATGTTGCGTGGTTTAAACAGAAGGAAGCTACTGTTTAAGCTTTACGCTTTTGAATAAGTAGTTGAAATACATAAAATTTACCACGGGTTCGAAAAGCAGTTTCTACAGAGAAGAACCGCCAAGAATGGCCGTAGTTACTTTTAAAATTAACATATAACAATGTAACAATTTACATATTTAAAAACAATAAGAACCTGGTTACTATGAAGAGATTATTTAATACAATCATTGTCGTAACATTCAGTATTCTACAGAATTATTTCAATGTGCAATTTTAAAGTGTAACTACGTATTTAAGGAATAATTATTAGTCATCAGAATAATAAAGAAAAAAATTTGCGCAGTTAAATTTAATACAAGAGCAAGTCATCAATATTCAGCGAAATCATAAAACTAATCAAGCAGAGAAGTAATTAATGTACCATTGTGAATTTCCACGCTCATAGCTTCGATAAGCGATGGTATGTGACCACCATGTGTACAGCTGTACGATGGCGGCTCGGAACATCGTGCGTTCCGATGCACAATTAGTCCAGTCATTATATACATTTAATTTTTAAAAAAGAAAGTGAATTTGCGCATCTAATTTTTTTATATATTGTAGGGGATACCTAGAAAAGCTTAACTTGAGTTTTTCGACCAAAATTTCCTATGAGATTAAAAAATTAGATGCGCAAATTCACTTTCTTTTATTTGCCTTTTTTTCGGACGAAATGACTGGACTAAATACGCGATTTGGGTTATGGGTATCAGTGGGATTGTCAACTTGACTGCATTTGCGCGTACCTGCACTCGCTGCTAACTTCCGAACCGCCATTAAGTTTGAATCGAGCTGTACGTGTCTTATAATAAATATACATGCAAACATACTTTCGAATCTTTAGTATTGTCTATATTTATTAAATACCAGCCAGTGGCTCAGAGGTTATAACTGCCTTAACGAATGTTTCAGGGTTCATAAAATGAAGATTAGAAAAGATCCTTTAAGGAAGATTAGAAATTAACGATTTACCTGTATTATAATTATAGCCTTTTATTATTTAGGTAACATGAGTTAAGTGTGAAAATTTCACATACTTACATAAATATATTTTCAAAGTATTTGCTTAGAGGTATTTGCATAATATTATCAATTAAACAACCATCTGTTATTTAAAAATATGTAACATAATGCGTCATTTGTAGATACTAGATACAATTTGCAAAAATGTACCTATTTATAGAAATTTATTATTTAAAACCATATGTAGAGTAAATAAGAAATTTGTGTAGGTACTGAAAAATGTAATAATTTATATCTTTGCCTACATATTATATTACTGTATTTATAACTAGCGACCCGCCCCGGCTTCGCACGGGTGCAATGCTGATACTAAATACACTACAGAAAAACTCTGTGCCTCCAGTGAATAAGGGAATAACTCTGTGCCTCCAGTGAATAAGGGAATAACTCAAAAACAGCACTTTTCAGGAGAGACAAAAAACTATATATCAATACTAAATCTTTATTAATTCAAAATTTTAAGCTTGTATGGGTAAGATATGATGTTAGACTATAGTTTTACATATGAACACATATTGTAACAACCCCATAAATATACTTTTTTCGTGTTTTTTTGTAGTTGTGGCCTTATGAACGAGTACTTCATGGAACAACTCAATGTATTCACATAATTTTTTTTTTACTCTTTGCAATATAACGACTTATGCCCTTATGCACTATGTTCATAATCGCACAACACGACTTATATTATTGCCAGTTTTGGTTTTATAGAAATGATGTGACTTATTATGCTTGAAATTTGTGTACTTTATGACTCAATTGAGGCATTTTAGTGGAAAAACTATGCACGTAGCTTGAAAAACGAATGAAATCAACGGATTTTCTTATCGTTATTAGATAATAAAAACAAAACATCATTTAGGTATTTATGCATTTAACCCTAGAAGTCCAATCTACGTTAATTTGACGTATGAACTCTTCTATATTTACCATCGAATCGCTGCATAATCCAGAACCAACTTATTAGCCGTCGGTACTAGCAGTACATAGTTGGCTCATCCCGGTAAATTCCGCCATTTGGTTGTAAAGAGGATGTTGTGCGTCATTTTGACGTATAATTGGGCTTTTCGTAACTTTTGAGATTGTTTCAAATTTTTATTTTGTGATTTATTTGAATATTTTTTTTCCAAGTCACGTTTCACATGATATCTATAGTATTATACTATAGATTGAGTATAAAATGGGATCCAGACAACCTTTATACTAGGACGAAAACCTTCAATTTTAGTAAATGACGATTATTGTCCTCCGCTGGATTTGGACTTCAAGCAAGGGGATTGGGTGGCTGAAGATGTTGTCCAGAGTAAAACCGAATATGTTATGGGGTTTTGTTACCCATGTATAATGAAAGTCGTAGATTGTAAAATAAACCTTTAATCGATCTTTCAATAATACAGTACTGTGTTGTTAATGCTATACAATGTTTCACCAGTCACCACAATGAGTCTAGTCTGTACAGGTTAGCAGGAGACAATCATTGAGTATTGGTATTAAATACGTATCAACTGCGTATTGCGTTTTGCGTATTAACTATTGTCCTAGTGAAAATTAATCGTCGAATCAATTTAAAATTCGATCAAGTGCGTTCCGTTTCGGAACGCCACAAATAATAAAATATAGATAATAAAAGTGGCAACGCCACAATGTCATGGTGGTATACATTGAGGATACAAGCACTATAAAGAGATAAGAGAAGCCCGAAAACCATATTCCTGTATGTTCAGTTAATACAGGAAAAGTTATAGTTGGTCAGTGGCGATATTTTACGGCATGATATAGAATTTTAACAATTTCTATATCATATAATATCAAAATAATGTAGATAAATAAAGAAAATACAATGAGCCGCAAAGATTTTATGAAAAAATTAAGCACAGATTTGAAGGTGCCTTGGATGCAAATACGACTTTTGGCACGCACTTTGAAGAGACTCTACGTGACAATAGCCCAATTTTTTCAAAATATGTGGTACCAGAGTATCCATAAAATGTTTACGAAAATGCAGGACCAAAGAAGTATCGATATTTTTTTCCTATAAAAAAGGTAAATTACCAAAGCACAGTGGCTAAAACGCTATATGCGGAGAAATCAATATTCATAATAATTGTCAAGACTGGTTATAAATACTTTTTTTTATGCGACTATTATAGACTATAGTATTATTGTCCTGATTATTGTAGACTGTAGTTAGATAATTTTTTTTAAAAAAGATTAGAAACGAGTTATTTTTTAAAAACTTTAACCCAATTATAAGAAGAAAATATTATAAGTTTAACATTTTTGTTGGCTCTTTTTAGATGATTCAATTATCGTTCTGTATTTATATAAACAAAGAGTATAATATCATTAAATTCACTTAATGTGTTAACTGTATTTTTAATATCTATTGCAAAAAATAGTTAATTTCCATAGAAATATATTAGTATCCCAAGTTAACTGATAAATACCTTTTTTAAAAAATATAAAGATTTGTTGTTGCAGATTTATTGAAAAAACGATTTAAAAATAATACCTAAGGAATAGTGTGTGTTGTTTCCGTGCAGTATTCAAATAGACCAATAGCAACACGGCATTAATGCCAAACTGTCTCATGTCGTCACTTGAACCAATGACACTAAAAGAGTTGTTCCTTTATGCTCATGTTAGAAAAATGACACAAATGCGTTTATACTAAAATAGTGTTAGGACTGATGGAACAAAATGAATTAAGTCTTTATTCAAAAAGTATAACTACACATACGTCTTTGTGTTCGTGGGTACTTTTGACTCGAGACGAATAGTTCCTTTGCGATTGCCTAAAATGATGGATAAGGTAACTTATACCGTTAATCACACCCTACTTATACCGTTTGGGTCATTCGAAAAAATGGGTTAGGACGCAGCTAGAGATATGACCTTTTGATATGTTGTGTATTTTGACGAGCTGAATCCAATGGTGCAATAAAAACCAAAGGGAATAACTCGTCTTACTCCCTTATTCACTGGAGGCACAGAACTGTGAACGTTGTATATAAAAACGTAGCGTCCCGCTCCAGCTTCGCGGAATACCGCCGCCAACGCTACGTCCCGCAATTTTTAAATCTGTAATATCTTCGAAAATATTCACTTGAATCATACGGTGTAAAGGGCCATATAGATCTATATTAAATGAACAATGTATTTAAGGTATTTAATTGGTTAAGGATTAATGCTGTATTGGTTAAAATCGCTTCGAAAATTAGCCATTCTTTGTCGTAAAAAGTAAATGACAAAAAAAAGTTATTGTAGGTTATCCATAAGAGATAGACATATACCATCGCGGACTTTTCTGTAGACATTTTTAATGTGTATAATACTTAGTACATTATTTTGATAAAACTCGTAGGGTTCAGCCTGCGTTTGCAATGTTATCGGAAAAAAATGTAATTATTTACGACATCACATTAGAAACCTCAAAAATAACAGTACTTCTCCACTATTTAATGGATGTTATTATACATATAAACCTTCCTCTTGAATCACTCTATCTATTAAAAAAAACCGCATCAAAATCCGTTGCGTAGTTTCAAAGATTTAAGCGTACAAAGGGACATAGGGACAGGGAAAGCGACTTTGTTTTATACTATGTAGTGATATATTTTAAAACCTTCGCCGCGTCTGTTTGTCTGTTCGCGACATACGCAAAAACGACTGCATAGATTTCATTATGTTTTCACCAATGGCTAGATACCTACTACTGTACTGTACTGTGTGGTTCTCGAGGTTTTTAAAATTTTTAAATCAGTTCAGCAGTTTTTGCGTAACCGAGTAACAACAGACAAACATACAAATTTTCGCATATTTAAATAGTAGGATTAAATACCTTCCTTATTCATATTATACTAGCGGTCCGCCCCGGCTTCGCCCGTGGTACTTACGTTTTCTCTACATAAAAACCATCCTCGTACTTCAAGGAATATAATAAAAAAAGAATTATCGAAATCGGTTCAGCCGTTCTCGAGTTATGCGCTTACCAACACATTTTGCGATTCATTTTTATATATAAGATTTAAAAAAAATATGCAAAATAACTTATCTGTGCAACATTTGACATTCATGCAATCTCGATTCAAAAATACTCGAGAACAAATTTTGATGATATTCATCTAAATTGATAATATATCTGATGTTAAACTATAAATAACCTATTTTATTATCACTGAGTGCATATATCTGCGTCAAATCAAAAATCTTTATCATTTATAGTGTCAATGAGAATAAAGTATATAAAAATCTGATTTCTAAACGAAAATCGGACCTAAAAAGTTTGTCTGCATATCGAGTGATTGGAGAGTGTGGCTTAAATTACTTTATATTAACCTTAATATCCCATGAACAGATAATTTTGATAATATTAATTATTATAAACGTTTCTTACGTTTTTATTTTAGCATTCACGAAAAAAAAATATTTAACTAGTCTACAGAAGATTTTTTTCTGAGACAAATTTTATTAATTCTTTAACAAACACAAAAAATGTTAAGATCTATGATATAGCCGGAGCCTTATTATAAAACTGCATCTCATCATAATATCCTATATAATTTTACAGACTTTTAAAGCAATACCTCGAACTATTATGACCTATAACTACTAAGATATGTTCGGTTTAATTTCCGAAGAACCTGTATCAGGATAAAATATACGATTAAAAAATAAACGATCAGAAAATGTTTCAAATACTGTATTGCTTTGATTTAAAAATATTATCTTGTAAAGCTCAGCCTTCAGAGGCTGATTTGGCCTGACATTGATATGGGTCGAAACAGATTTTTCATCTTTCGCTGTTGAAAAGTTGAGTAGGTATATAATTATTTTGGACAATAACTTACGAATTCACTCCTCTAAGTACTATCCGGATAAAAATCTAATCTATCGCTTTGCCAAATTTCACCAAAATCTGTGGTGAAAATGAATGGTTTGGTGAAACCATGAATACAATGTTACATTTATCAAATTTTTAACACGCTTTTATAAGCTTCACCTGTATGTTTGCATACAGTAAACGACTCCTTTAGACGATTTTGACCCACTTTAAACCGACAGACTTAATTCAAACTTTGTACACTTATCAAGGATCGGTGATAATACTTACAATAATTTCACGCGTTTAATAAATAAATAAATAAATATTATAGGACATTATTACACAAATCGACCTAGTCCCACAGTAAGCTCAATTAAGGCTTGTGTTGTCGGTACTAGGCGACGATAAATATAATATTTAATAAATACATATATAGATAATAACACCCAGACCCAAGAACAAATAATTGAGTTCATCACACAAATATTTGCCCTGACCGGGGATCGAACCCGGGACCGTCGGCTCAGTAGGCACTTACTTTACCACTGCGCCTACCGCGTCTTCAGAAGAGTTAATTATGTGTAGGTATATCACTATTAATAGTTATTAATTATTTACCCAAATGTTTTGTAATAATTATCAGAATTATTATCACCAAGTCATAATTGAAGCAAACAGACAACAAAATTGTGAATATATTTACAATACCATAAACGATTCAACGAGTAATATTATAATCTTTTTATTACAACTGCAACGTCATAAAGTCAACATGAAACCGGTTGATTATTTACTGAACTAACAAACAAATTATGAAATTAATGGGAATTGTTTGCTTTCTAAATAACTCTGATTCAGTGTTTGCTTATTGAAGGAAAATTATGAGGTTTTACGTGTAAATGACAATTAACTACACTAGTTACCTATACGCCTCGGGTTCTTTTAGTTTGAAAAATATTGCCTCTGAACATCGAGATATATGTACGTAGTACATACTATCTCTATGCCTCTGAATTAATTTTTTGTATATTTTTCTCTCGTATGTAATAAATTCTTTTGTAATTATTTATAGGTAGGTAGTTACCTACTTTAATATGAAAAATAATTTTCTATCATTATAATATATACCTATACATATACCTAAGCGGTTGGTGCTAAAAGAATAATTATATGCGTTTGGTAGAACCGGACTCCAATAAAAATAAATAGAATGCAATTTAATCGAGTGGATACCTACTTGAATAATGTATCCTTTGTACTTTGTACGTAACAATTATGTGTTTACTGTAAATAAAATTATTTATTGACTTGGTAATTTACCTTGGTAATTTTTTTTTTAAGAAAAGAATAAATAAATAAATGTTTGAGTTATTGTATATTATTGATCACAAGAAAACTTATAATGACATAGTAGATTTTAAAACAATTTTTATTTATATTTTTAACCTCATAATAAATTTAAATATTTCACGTAAAGCCAGGTCAGCAAGTTAGATAGTCGCGTCCTGTGATAAATCAAAGACGTCATCTAACAGCTACCGCGTGTTAGTCTTATCACCTTATCAATAAGATGATACTCAATAAAAATCATTATTTGACAATCGATAAACGATCACAGATTTGAGCTGATTTTCTTGAGAGCATGAATTGAGGATATGTAAAATAAAAATATATGTATATTGATTGGTACGGAAATAAAATATAATAAGTTTAGTAATTATGTGGTCTTTGAATAAATAAAATAAAAATCGTTACATATAAAAAATTACTTATTTAGTTATTTCTATTTCTCTGGGTCACGCATTACACGCAAATCCAGAAGACCCCACAATAATTAATGGTCTTCTGAATTCGTGTGTACCTAATGCAACTTGTTCTGTATTTGAACAGTACAGTTTTAAATATAATTACCCTCTAGGTATTATCATGGACTAATAGAATGGTATTATTAAAAAATTCCACCCTATATAACTGATACAAAAAAGTGTAACTACCTAAGTAATTTGGCGCCTAATGTTTTCTTTTTTTATTTCACAGATCTACATGAAAGCTGACCACCCTGTTGTATGGAAGAGACAGCTCACCTGGTGTGGTCCTTCCGCTTTGTCTAATTGTTTTACCTACCTATTTCTTGGTTCTGAATATTTATGTAGTTAGGTTACAATAAATAATTTCATTTAAGTTATCTCCATATTAAAATCGATCATATAATCCTACTATCCTACTAATTTATAAATGCGTATGTGTGTGTGTTTGTGAGGATGTGTATGTGTGTGTTTGTTACTCTTTCACGAAAAAAACTACTGAACCGATTACAATGAAATTTAGCACACATATAGAGGGTAGTAATTTAACACATAGGGTAGGTTTTATCCAGAAAATCCCACGGAAACGGGATCTATGCGAGTTTTTCTTTGAAAATGCGGGCGAAGCCGCGGGCGGAATGCTAGTATCCGAAATTAAAACCACCATGCGTTTCACTCGTAACTTCCTTCCCCGTACGGTGAAGCTATGGATCGATTTAGGTAGGTACTACTTACAGTGTTCCTTAACAACTACGACATACTACATTGGGGCCTTCAAGACAAGCGTATTTGCCCTTAAAAGTTTCCCTAGTGTTTATGCCCATAAACACTAGGGACCACTTAACATCTAACCTCCTATCCTACTACCTAATCCATACTAATATTATAAATGCGAAAGTAACTCTGTCTGTCTGTCTGTTACTCAATCACGCCTAAACTACTGAACCAATTTTCATGAAATTTGGTATGGAGATATTTTGATACCCGAGAAAGGACATAGGCTACTTTTTATCCCGGGAAAATGACGCAATATCGGAAATCCCACGGGAACGGGAACTATGCGGGTTTTTCTTTGAATGCGCGGGCGGAAACCTAGTAATATTATAAATGCGAAAGTTTGTGAGGATGTGTATGTGTGTGTTTGTTACTACTGACCGACTACAATGAAATTAAGTACACATATAGAGGGTAACTTGGATTAACACATAGGATAGGTTTTATCCCGGAAATCCCACAGGAACGGGAACTAGCGGGTTTTTCTTTGAAAACGCGGGCGGAAAGCTAGCCTGATATAAAAAACCTATTACTTATCCCTTATTTTTTTAAATACGGATAAAGGATGTACAATTCCATCACATCGCTAAAGGTCCTTACCTCTGATCATGGGCGGAGGTGTTGGTATCACGCAACTCAGCACAGTTACCAACTATGTCATAGAAAATTGATAAAAATGCATTGAGATAATATTACTACGTATGGAGGAGACACCACGAACAAAATCTGTGCGCCATTTTTTGCACTAACTAAGTTTTAAAAATTATTAATATGTAGTTAGGTACTTACCGATAAAAGAAATTCCTTTGTACTTTTCCGTATTATTTGTATTATTTGTGCATTATCGTTACACACACGAAGGCATGTTTGATGCGTTTCACTTTAAAACAAATAAAAAATGAGCGTGCAGTTACGCCATATGGCGTATGTTGAGCGGAACATAAGTGATGTAGGCGGTGTCTCCATATGTATATCTCAATGTAAAAATGACGCAAGTAAATCTCTGCAGATGCATACAGCAGCCACGCTTCCAATCAGCCGCTGATCACGTTTCCAGATAACGCATCTTAAATTTAAATTCTAATCTCGATCTAAATCAATTCTTATTTTCATTGTAACACTTCAAACATTATATTATAATTTTTAGGTAAATATTGTTCAGATATATTTCGAAAGATAAGAATAACACATCGTCTTTTTATTTTGATTAGGGGAGACCGGGTACAAAAGTAACACTTTGTACTTTTGCCTTGATTACTCACTGGGTGTTACTGTTATCATTATATTAATATAACCATATATAAATTTAGTTTATATTCTTTACACTAGCGACTCAATTTATTACATTATGCAGTGTTTTATATTAATAAACGAAATTTTAAAAAAAATCGTCAGTTGTTTCTTTCGACCCCGTAAGCAGGTCGAAAGTAACACGTCGTGGGTCGAAAGTAACGAGATAAAGGGGTTGGTAATTAATACAATATTATGATGGTAAATCAACAAATTATTTGTTTAAAGACTTTGTATTAATAACACATATCAACTTCTGTATTTTAAATATAATTCTTACAAATACAATATAAAACAAATAGATAAAAATATTCTTAGTTTAAGTAATGAGATTAATTAAGGGAATCATTCTTTTATAATTAAAAAAAAGACGTGTGGCACTCGGGGACTGCCGCGGTAAAGCTATTGCATGCTATGCCTTCAAGCCACACCTCCGTGTCTGTCGGAGTGGGGAGCGTGAGGATTTTTCGTTACGGAATTTCTTGATTCGGTCCCCGCGCTCAAGGCCCGCGATAGAAGCTATGCAATAGCTTAAAAATTCTACATCCTGCATCCATCCACATTCATTCAGCATTCCGAGCTCCAGCACAACCAACAGGACCCTCGGCAATACAAACAACGCGGGATGTGTTCTCCTAGAGCATTAATGGCAACGGCAACAGCAACAGTTACAAATTTTTCAGGCTCTGCTAAGGTTATGGCACCTACTTGTTTAATCCTTTTTTAATCTACAATTTTGTTAGGTATATGGATAGTGGTCCATATTCCAAATATCTTTTGGCTCAAATTGGTACCTTTCCCAATACCTCAGCAAGGTTATCAAAAAAATTATTCACATTATGCTCGTTGGATGGAGATAACCGAAAATAAACTGCAGAGCACTCGATTAAATAGTCGCGTAAATTACTTTACTTGTTATTTGTAAATCTCGATCGACGCAAGGTAGCTGCACTAGTATTACCGGCTTTTATTTTTTTTATAAATCTATATAATTTTACATAGCGAATATTATATTTTTTTGCAAGGCCTATAATTGTTGCAAATTGCAATATCTTTCAAAATGCACTTCAGCCGTGTCGGTAATTCCTCGATCAGTAGTTCTAATGCGTTGTCGTGGCATTCTGTTGAAGGAAAGATGTACATAAAAATATATATAATCATAATGGGACAAAAATAACATGTTACTTTTGTACCCATAGGGCTATGTTACTTTTGTACCCACCTATATTTTTGCCAAGACGTGCAACAAAACTTTAAAACGAAACGTGCTACATAAAAATGATTATGAGCAATGTACAATTACCCTAATCAAGAATGGATATGCAAATATTCAGATTTCTTTCATCCTTTTTAGACTACGTAAACGTCTAATAAAAAAATTTCGAAAATCTTACTTTTGATTCGTGAAAACAAGTTGCGTCTTGTCACACAGCCTAACAGCGCGTGACGCACGCGGCGAATGAATACAATTAAGGGGGGCACTCTCGGCTATCGCCTGACAGAGGCTAAGCGGTGTTCGCCCATTGGATAAATCTTGAGAGCATTTGTTACTTTCGACCCACTGTTACTTTTGTACCCGGTCTCCCCTACTTTTACTTGCATTAATGAATTTTTTTCTACATGTTTACCTACTTGTGATATTTGTATTGAATAAATAAGTACATGCTAATGTTTTAAGTGTGATAAATTAATAATACCTATTAATAGATGTCCTACTTATAGTATGTAATAATATTGCTGCATCTTATTTAAACTATTTCATATTATCTCAATTAGTACATAATAAATATATACCTATACCAAAATTGAACGTAATTGTCTCCTATGCTTGATTTATCATGTATGTCTAATACTCTATTTAAAAGTACCTAAAATTATGAACTTATCTTATTCTTCTAGAATAGACCAAAAATATGCGTGAGAATGATGCGGATGATGCTATTTTATAATTAAAAATATTGGATAATAAAAACAACCTTTGTCTCTTATTTTATGTTCACTTTTCCTTATAATATTAATTAGAAACAAAAAAATATTTATCCTGGGAATTATTTAAAAAGCCCAAGTTAGTAAATTAATGTTTTCTAAACTGTTATTAAAAATTAGGTAATTACTAGAAGGTATAAAACTTCGCAAACTTCCAAAAACTCTTTCTGTACTACCTAAGTACCTATTGATAAAATTAAAACTGCTACCACACTATTTAAATTGAACAAATACTCATTTCACATCAAAAAAAAAACAAAACCTTATTGAAACAACTGAACAATTTGTATACCGACTGAATCATCTTTATTATTCAACTTCATGGATAGTTAACTCTTCGTATTATAAACTAAAATGTAAAATGTGATGACGTTCATGTACATAGGTAGATATATTATTTCTGAGTCAATTTGGTTTCATGTTGTATCGAAATTTAAATGACTAAAGTCCCTTTGTGATGTTGAGGCAGATTTAATGTTTTTGTTGGTGTATTGTTTACGTAAGTAAGTAGTCTGTATCGGATCGATCGATGGTCTCAGGAACTCGAACGTTGCAGAGGCTGGTTATAATAATAGGACAAGATAGGAGATAACAGTTGTACATAACGGGCGACATGAGGCAGCAGCAGACGACGTGACGCAGCGACACTACTTGCATAGTTTATAGAGAACACTATATGCTACTGTTTCTATGAAATGACCGCGTTGCTTTGTGATGCTAGTACGACGATCATATTTTAATCTATACTAATATAAAGCTGAAGAGTTTGTTTGCTTGAATGCGCTAATCTCAGGAATTACTGGTCCGATTTGAAAAATTATTTTGGTGTAAGATAGCCCATTCATCTAGGAAGGCAATAAGGCTATATAATATATCATCACGCTAAGACCAACAATGGACCAACAGCTAGCGAGCGCAGCTAGTATAAAAATAGTCGTATATAAAAAAAATCAATCTGGAGGCGGGATTCGAACCTGCGTCTTTCGCGGGAACGGGAACTATGCGGGTTTTCTTTGACTAAGCGGGCGAAGCCGCTGGCGGAAAGCTAGTAAATTTCAATTATACCTAATAATATTTTTTGTGAGTTTGTGTAAGTAATAATAAATCCCACCAAAAACATTTTCATGTAAAATGTTGCCAAGACGAGTCCATATGACTCGCACTGTCAAAAAGTTATCAGATCTCATGTAGAGCCAAGCTTCTAACACTACACGCCCTAACTCTACAAGGCCTAACTCCACAAACTCTACACCTTAGTCAAAATATGTGGCTTGGCCATTTCGCTACATTCACATCGGCGTAAGGTGAAAAATTAATTCACTGTTAATTACTTTTGTGTTATACAATAGTTCTTGTAGGAACGAACGGCCAAGCCACATATTTTGACTAAGGTGTAGAGTTTGTGAAGTTAGGCCTTGTAGAGTTAGGGCGTGTAGTGTTAGAAGCTTGGCTCTACATGAGATCTGATAACTTTTTGACAGTGCGAGTCATATGGACTCGTCTTGGCAACATTTTACATGAAAATGTTTTTGGTGGGATTTCATTTCTTTTTGTAAGTTGTTTGTAACAATTTTTTTTTATTTTTAGCTACTGTGTGGACGTAAGAGGCAGGAGACGTTCGCAACACTTCTATTCATTCATATTTATATGATCTGATCTGAAGTATATGTCTCAATATATGTCGATTAAATTTTTAATTTTTTTTTTAACAAGGAGTACCTATACATATATATATATATATATATATCTAGGGGAACCAAGTTTTAGCGTCTAGCGTCATCAAAATTTAATTTAAAATTACAGGTCTCATACAAACTCCCATCCCCTAGTTTAAGGGGTTGGGGGATGAAAGTTACAAGTTTTATAATTTTTTTGTTGTTTGTGTGCTAATACTAGCTTACATACAAAATTTCAGCTTTCTAGGGCATTAGGAAATACCTTAAGAATTTTGATGATCATCAGTGAGTCAGTGACGAAATTAGCGTTTTTTAGATATAAATAAAATCTGAAGTATAAAAGCTAATGTAATTAAAACTTAATATGTTCAATAAGTCCACTATTGACAATATATCCCGAAAATTTTGTTGATCTAGCATAATCCAAACCCAAGTTATGAGGGTACAAAAAAACGTCGAAGCGCTTCGAGAAAAGGTAGGTAGTGCCCGTGCGCGTAGTCGCTTGGCTCGTCTTGGCGGGGGCACTACCGTGCCCCCAGATAAAATTTTCATAAACAATTCCATTATTTTAGTCAATTAAATAATATTCTACCTGTATATAATTATGAATAATTTGCTTCGGTTAAACGATACGAAATTGAATTTTGTATGAAGTGGTAGAAAAAACTCTACCAATGCATTTGATGATGCCACAGGTAATAAATAAACTAAAGGGAAATCATTTTGATGCCTAATAAAAACAAAACATTTTAATTAATTTTATAGCTAGGTACTTAGGTAGCAATTGTCTGAATTGAATTTTTTATCTACCTAACTACTTAGCTAATCGATATAATTTTACGATACCTAAAGGTACATTTTCATGTCTGTTCAGCTATATCACTGCATATATCTAGTACTTACTTATATAAAATTCTCGTGTCACAATGTTAGTTACATACCTATTCCTCCGAAACGGCTGGACCGATTCTCATGAAATTTTGTGAGTAGGTATATCGCCTATATCGGGTAGGTCTGAGAATCGGACATTTATTTTTCAATCCCATAAATGATAAGATTGAGGCATTAAAAATTAAAATGTTTGTCGGGACAACAATTTTACTTTGTAATTATAATTTAAGGTAACAGCACCAGTCGTGGACAAGCATCCAGTAATGGACAAAATAAATATTAAATTTAAATATTAAGACCAAAATTAACGTTATATAATTTGGCAATACTTAAAATAAAAGTTTGGTTCATAAGCTATCAAAATACGACACTTCATCTTATTCGGCTAAAATGTTTGAAGATGGCAGAACGTTATGTTTAGTTGCAGCGACTCGTTTCGAAGAAATCCGTTTTTACTAAGGAAATCCTTAAGGAAGTGAGGACACAATTTTGGTTATAAGAATTTTTGTATCAATGTCAGCAAAATTTGATATTACTTTTATTTATAGTAGTTAAGTGTACGAAATATTACACGATTTAGTATTATGATAGCTTATGTCGTTTAAATAAAATTCTTCAGTGTCCATAACTGGATTCAATTCTATGAATATATCCATTTATGGACATATGTCGAAAATAAACTTTTTTTAAAGGTATTAATTACATGCGCTTTTCTGTATTGTCTTTTCTTTCTGATTAATAATATACCTATCACGACCATTTCAAACAAAGGGTTCCAATATTGTACAACAATTGTCCATGACTGGATTTGCTTTGGTTCCTATAATGGACATTGATATTTTTTGTTAAAATTACACTAATGGGTACAACAACATAATATCTATCTAAACATGAAGAATATATTTTAGAACAATGGGTCATTATGTGATGTGCGACTCGTTCTCGGCTTCATTCTCTATCACTGCGCAGAGAAGTCGCATACTTATGCGTATTGTAACGCATCTATCATAGAGAGTTCTCTGATTAACTGTTTGGATCGTTGTCTGCTGCTAAATTCCACCACCATATAGCACACACGCTTAAATTTCATCCACACCATCTTGACAACATTTTTAAAGAAGCTTTTTGCCTCGTGCTACAACTTGGAATCCATATCGATGGACCAATCAGATTAAGGCTGCTGGCGGATTCAGATTGGCGATTCACTTCACGAGTATTGTGGAATGCCAGGAAACAGAGAGATATGGCAAAACATCGTGAAGCGGATAACATCTACCCCCCAAACCTCATGTTGACCACGTTCGTTCTGACTAGAGTGATATGACGAAGAAGAAGAAGTCCCAAAATGGATGGAATGGCAGTACTTTTTTTAGTTGTATTTTTCATCCCTGACTTATTGAGAAAAAAAACCATATTGGTGTTTCTTAACGGACATAACTCGTATTTAACGATGCATTTGTAAAATTTTTGCCTAGAAAATGGAAATTAAGACTGTTTTAAATATTATAAGTATGCAAAATAATTAATAAGTATTATTTTTTATAAATACATCGCCGATTTATTGTATTCCAATCATCATTTTCAAGATTCTATTGATAACTATAAGTCTTCTCCAAGTGTAAATAACTGGAGAAACGACATTAGGTACTGTCCATAAATGGGTGTTCATAACTGGATGTTGTCCAAAACTGGGTGTCCATCATTAGATTTTCATTGTCCAACACTGGTGCAAAAAAGTGGTTTTTTAATTTATAAATAACTTCATTATTTATGCATTGTAATCTTTTTTCTAAAATTGGTTACGTTAAACTAACATTGAACTTAACGTATAACTTAACAATATCCAATAAAGTTAAAAAACCTACGAGAAATTTGCAAAAAACTTCAATTTTTTCCTTAATCTGTACAAGACTGGTGCCGTTACGTTACTAGAGATTCAAACATAACAACTCATAATAATAAATATAGATTAAAAATTTATAACATTTACTTGTTAGTTGTTACTCGCATAAAAGCAAACGATGTCAGAACGTTTTTCTCAAACTAATAAAAAATATGTTGATCCACATTATCTTATTGGGTGAAGGCCTAAGTAATGCCTTTATGTATTTTTGGTTTAATTTTACTGTATCAATATTTGCTCGTAATGCGGTTAAAAAGAATGTAAACAATGCATTTATTTTTGGTGCTAGGGTGTCAGATGAAAAACTAGATTTTATATTATTACTAGCTTCAGGCGCGGTCCCAGGGGGGGGGGTCACGGGGGACATGACCCCCCCCAAAATCGTACTCGATACAATAGAAAAAATTCTAATACTGTACAAAATATAAAAAAAACTGGCCAAGTGCGAATCGGAGTCACTCACACACCTAAAGTTCCGTTTAATCCTGATTTTAATCCCTGCGAATGTCGAAATTTGCGAAAATTTGCAGCTTAAACGGCTGTAAAACTTTAGATTGCGTTGGCTTATAAGTTTGATTTTTTCACAGCTTTAAGGGTAGATTTAAGTTTTCAATAAAAATAACAGTCTGATAAATCCACGCGTTCTCTAAAATAAAACTGGCCAAGTGCGAGTCGGAAGCGAGCACCGAGTGCTCCGAACAAACCAACTATTTTGTATGTTATACGTATGTTTTAGCAATTTTTCCTATATCTGTGCTAAAAGACATTGCTTTTAACCAAATTTCAAGAATCTCTGTTCACGGGAAGTATAATGTAGGTTCTGATTCTCTTGCGAATGTCGAAATTTGCGACAAAATTTTGCAGCATAAATTTAAAAAAACACCCTTTCTCAGGAACGCGTGGCCGTGGACGTATCAAGCTGAAATTTATATCGAATACTCTTGTCTAAGGTCCCTTGATGTTGTGAAAAAATCAAACGTATAAGCCAACGCAATCAAAAGATACACCCGTAAATGCTGAATTTTTTCGCAAATTTCGACATTCGCAAGGAAATCAAAACCTACAGTTAGTTCCCGAGTACACAGGGTCATGAAATTTGATGCATGAAATTAGGTGCTATATCTGTCTTAAAACACAGATATAGGAATAATTGGGAAATACATGAATTTTTAATTAGATTATGTAAAAAAATATTTTTAAAAATTTAAACTTACAACCCTTTTACTCATGAACGCTTACAGGTATTAAATTGATATTCACACCAAATATTCAAGTCTATAATATCTTTAAGCTGTAAAAAAATTAAACTTCTATGTCAACGCAATTAGAAGATACAGTCGTAAATATGCTGAAAATTTTCGGAAATTTCGAAATTCGCAAGGGAATCAAAACTCAAAACCTCCAAGGTACTTCCCGTGATCTCAGAATGTCGAAATTTGGTACGAAGCAACATCTTATAGCACAGATATAGGAATAATTGCCAAAATAAAAATTTTAAATTCCAACGCAATTAAAAAATACAGCCGTTTATGCTGCAAATTATCGCAAATTTTGACATTCGCATGGGAATTAAAACCTACTCGTACATTGTACTTGTTGATACAGTCTTTAAATTTGGTAAAAAGCAATGTCTGATAGCACAGATAAAGGAAAAATTGCTAAGACATACATTATAAAGTTACAACATAATAAAAAGTAGGTTTGTTCGGAGCTCTCGGTGCCGGAGTCCAACTCGCTCTTGGCCTGTTTTTTTTTTTGTAAAATATAAAAAAATACAGAAATTTTCTCAGGTTTTTGCTTATAGCTTCTATTGAATACGGTTTGGGGGGGGGGGGGGGGGGTTTGCATACCTTTCCAGCCGCGTGACCCCCCCCAAAATTTCAGCCTGGGACCGCGCCTGACTAGCTTCCGCCCGCGGCTTCGACCGCGTGGTGTTTTGATAAAAGGTAGCCTATATTTGTTCTCAGGGTCTTAAGATTGTCTGTGCCAAATTTCATCAAAATCAGACAGAGTTACTTTCGCATTTATAATATTATTATAGTATAGGGATATTTTAAGTCTCTGGCCTCTGCATTGACTTATTGCATTTATGAGTAGTGTAAAGAGCAGTGTTTAGATAGCATGAGTCTTGTGTTTCAATCCTTAACAGACATAGGTACCTACTTGCAATAAGCATTAATGGTGGCTCGGAAGTTAGGTGCATGTGCGAGTGCGGGTGCGCACAGGTCCCTTTACGTCCCGCTAATACCTAAAATTGTTTTCTGCGCATCGGATCGTACGATGTTCCGAGTCCGCCATTAAGTTTGAAACGTACTATACTAAAAGTGTATGGTAAATTCTTAGGGCATAGGTGTGATATTTTTATTTTTATAACATTGAAATGTTATCTCAAGCGCGGATCCAGGGGGGGGGTCATGGGGTCATGACCCCCCCCTGGGCTAGGTCCACGACCTAAGTGGACCACTAATTTAATATTAACTTTTTTAAATTAACAAATTAATACTGTTCAACATGATGTTTTTATTGAATTTTGAGACATAAAAGTAATATAGAACAATGAAATCAATTACAAACGGTAACGGAAGAGAATATAACAAAAATTATAGAAAAAGTTTATTGTACCTGTGGTCGTAATTTAAGGACAAATAACAGGTTTTTCGATTAAAAAAAAAACTATAACTGCGGAATAAAGTGTAATGGTAAAGTTGTATGCTGTGGTTGTATGTAATTAATTTTTTTTCTACAACTTTTGCTGTTACACTTTTCACACAAAACCTCAAATATCGAAATATCCCAGTTCGTGGATAAGACATAAAATAGCAAATTTTTTTTTCAAATGAACACTATAAAATACAGTCAAATTACAACAAAAAATCGGCCAAGTGCGCGTCGGACTCGCGCACCGAGGACTCCGAGCAAACATATTTTTTCATTATGTTGTATCTTACAATTTTGTTTAAAGGATTTTTTCTTTATCTGTGCTTGTAAGTGCTTAAGTCGTTGCTTTTAACCAAATTTCAAGACTGTGTTCACGGGAAGTACCTTGTAGGTTTTGATTGATGATTCCCTTGCAAGTAGTTGCGAATTACAGAATATGCGGCTCTAATTGCTTTTTCTTCAGATTGCGTTTACATAGAATTTGAATTAAATAACAGATTTAAGTTATTATAGACCTGAGTTCTGATGTGAATATCAATTAAATACATGTAGACGTTCATGAGTAAAGGTATTGTAAGTTTAAAATTATTTAAAAATATATTTTTATTTAATTTAATTAAATAATTAGGGTTTTCGCAGTTATTACTACATCTGTGCTATAACACCTCAATACCTGCAGGGAGCACCCTGTCCCGTAAACACAGTCTTGAAATTGAATAAAAAGTATCGTGTTATAGCACAGATGTAGTACAATCAAAAGATGCAGCTGTAATTGCTGAAATTTTTCGACACTCCCTAAGAAATCAAAACCTACAGGATAGTTCCCGAGTAAACAGTCATGAAATTTAGTACAATCAAACGTCTTATAACGCAGACTAGCTTACCGCCCGCGGCTTCGCCCGCTTTCTCTAAAACCTTATAAATTATATACCTCTTGAATCACTCTATCTTTAAAAAAACTGCATCGAAATTCGTTGCGTAGTTTTAAAGATTTAATCATACATAGGGACATAGGCACAGAGACAACGACTTTGTTTACTAATTGCGAAAAGCATGAATTTTTCCTTAGATTATAATATAAAAAAAAATTAAAAAAAAATTTTAACTTACAACCCTGTTACTCATGAACGCTGACATGTATTAACTTGATATTCATACCAAAAACTCAAGTCTAAAATACTTTTACGCTATAATAAAATCAAACTTCTATGTCAACGAATCAGAAGATACAGCCGTAAATGCCAAAAAATTTCGCAAATTTCGACATTCGCAAGGGAATCAAAACACAAAACCTACAGGGTACTTTCCGTAAACTCAGAATCTTGAAATTCGGTACAAAGCAACATCTTATAGTACAGAATACAGATACAGGAATAATTGCAAAAAATATATATTTTTCAAGTTTGTCTGCCTGTGAAGACCCTTTTTCTCAGGAACGCGTGGAGGTATCAATCTGAAATTCATACCGAATACTCAAATCTACGGTTCCTTGTAGTTGTGAAAAAATCAAACTTATAAGCCGCTTATAACGCAATCAAAAGATACAGCCGTTTATGCCGTAAATTATCGCAAATTTCGACATTATCGCAAGGGAATCGAAATCTATAGGTATTGTACTACTTCCTGTGAACACAGAGTTCTGAAATTTGGTTAAAAGCAATGTCAGCACAGATGGAGGAAAAATTGCTAAAACATACATTTCATGCTTATCAACATTCGCAAGTGTTGCCAGGAATCAAAACCTACAGGGTACTTCCCGTGAACACAGAATCTTGATATTTAATCTTTATTTAATAGAAACTTACGTCTTTATAGCACAGATAAAGGAAAAATCGCAAAAAGCATAAATTTAATATTAAAACATATAAAAATGTTTGTACGGAACTCTTGGTTCGCAAATCCCACTCGCACTTGACCATTTTTTTTAAATCTACGTATCAATTAAATTACCAAAATATAGCTTTTGAAAATTGACCACGTCTATGTGACCCCCCCTGGCAATAAAGCTGGATCCGCCCTTGTGTTATCTATTAGTTTCAGAGTTTTATGAGAAATGTTTAAAGGATAGAAAACATTCGATCACTATGCGGGAACCCGCGTCTTTTTGCCATTCCTACTGATTGTTTTATTGTGAATAGAACTTAGATACAATTTACAAAGATTTAATGAATATTTTAAGAAAACTATCAAATTAAAATATGAAGGCTCTATGAAAAGATTTCTATACAATTTTCTAATTTTACTTACACAAATAAGTTACTTACTATTATGTGTTGATTAGCCAAAATAGGTATGTTACAAGGATGTTACGCAAATTCTTTTTTACAGCATGGTCCCTCTAATTCAAATAAATTATTTACTATTAAGATACAGAAGGGTTTTGTATAATGTGTTTTGTCGACGTAAACAAACAAGAGCTGTAACATATTATTTTAGATCTTTTTTCTAATTCATTCTTACCTTTTCTCTCCAAAGATCTCACTTAGAATCCAATATTTTTATACAGAACAAAACTCTATCACTAATTTTCACCAACTCTATCGAATTATTGAAAATTACACTAGCACTTCACAGTTTTAGAATGAACTAAATTTTAATTTAACGCAGAAAACTGCAAGCTGTTTCAAAAACTACATAATAGGTATGTATTACGTAGGTATTTACATGGCAAATGTATTGACGTAAGTAAAATATATTTCTTTACATTGAGACAGCGCTATTACGTGTAATTTTGTAATAATTATTACGTCGTAGGTATATAAATAGTATTATAATATTATCTGTGATATACCTGATATACCTAAATCTAACTATACTAATATTATAAAGCTGAAGTTTTTTTTTTGAACGCGCTAATCTCGGGAACTACTGGTCCGATTTGATAAATTCTTTGGATATTTAACAGCCCAATTATCGACTTATCGAGGAAGGCTGGCTACAGGGCCGGACCGTGAACTCTTGGGGCCCTGGGCTGAAACTACCCAGGGGCC
>CAJQZN010041705.1:0-14600 GCA_907164685.1 Colias eurytheme | reverse complement strand
TTAATAATAAAAAGCTCTTTATTGTAAACAAATAAATTAAAGGTACTTACTCTTTAAATAAATCTTTGCAATAATTTTAAAAATATATCATCACTGTCGTTATAATTACATAATTTATTAATTAATCTCTTATTTTTAAATTATATTTAGTTTTAATTGTATGTCTATTTTCATTATTACTTTTATGTAATTCTGAAAGTGTATGTATGTTCCGCTTTCTTGTTTTGATGAATTTTAGAAGAGACATTAATATAACCTAAGAGAACGGAGATCTATATTATTTATTTATTTATTTATTTTAAAGATGCACCAATATTATATTAATTATAACTTAGAAACTGAATACGATGTCTATCCGATGATCGATTTCACTATAAAAGCTTATACAAACTTTATTAATATCTACAATAATAAGGATAATTAAAACCAAACAATAAATACATACAAATTGATTTATCTATCTACAGGTGTATTCGAAATCAATTAACTGCTATAAAACGATCTTGTTACCAAACCCCATTGGAACCATTCACAATCCGACCGTAATCTATTTGATAAACAGCACAGATAATATAACAGTTTAAATATATTATAGCTTCGATATTGTTATGATAAAGATAGACTTGTTCGTAATTAGTTTTCGGTTTTTGTTCGTTAAAAAGGTTAAGAATTAAGGAGTTAGATACAACCTAATTACTTATCATAATAATTGCAATTAGACTCCATATTTATTACTCGTCTGTTGTTCTATTTAATAATATACACCATAATCATCATCATCATCATCAGCTAAGGTTCATAAATAAGCCCTCTACTAAGGCATATAATGCATCGGCAGGCTGTCGAATTGTTTAGTTCCTGGACATTATATTTTCCTCACGATGTTTTCCTTACCGAATGAAGCTGTGGTGATTGTGCAAAATCTTCTCATTTAATAAATGCTAAAAGAAATCTATCTAATTAAATGATCCAATGAAGCAAAAAGCCCATCCCCATCATGTTAGATTAAATCGTTAAGTATGTGCTCTACATCTCTTACATCTCTGCTCTTTAAATGAGGAGTAAATCAATTTCAATAAGTAATAATAATTAAGTTATAATATTTAACGTGTGACGTAAGTATGCAATACTATAGTATGTAAATAGTAGGAAGTGTGCTATCGGGTTAGAAGTAACATTGCATTATAAGTGACGTAAGGCGGTACATTCATTGACAGACATTAATGCGACTTATTGTAACAGTAAAAATTATATAAACTTTAATTTAAGCATGTATAATATATAATGTAACATACCTACCATCATTATAATGGACTAAGATAAAACAAAAAAAAACGATATCCTGAAAAGACAATCTGAGAGGTGCATGAATAAAATATAATTTAGATAGTTTCATGTAATAGGAGCAAGCCAATTGCTAACAATACATATAAACTAATCTGGAAAAGAATAATAATTAATAGGCATCATTCATATTCATATTAAATATATATATATTACAGACGTTAAAAAGCGACTTTTTAAATATAACTATTTTAAAAGATTTATGAAAAGCATTACCAAGTGTGCTTATAAAATGTGGAGCGTCTATATTTAAACTAATCTTTGTACCCACTTAGGCTAAGTATCCATAACACCTCTATAAACCGATGTCGTGCAGTAGTCGTGTCGGTAAGTGAATGTTACCATTACCAGCGGTATCGGTCAATTAGGGAAAGCTGGCATGTTCACAGTACTCACACTTATGCAATTCCACTTACAGTATGTTCAAAAATAAATGCGACTCTAGTTTCATTTTAGACTTGAATTGTAAAATGGGTGCGTTGTAGATAAATATATGCAAATATAATTATGTACTTATGAAAGCTCTCATAATTTACCTGTAAAATTATAATTTAAAAGTAAATCAATTGATGAAGTTAATTATTTATTCTAATAATAATCAATTGGATAAAAGTATTAATAATCATTCAATTATCAAATAATAATTAAATTTCAGGTCATAAAAACAATACAAATAACACGTGCGCATACTCCCAACACACGGATGGTTGTTTTGATAATGATTTAAATAACGGGCGTTTTTTTAATAATGTGATAACTCTGATTATTAATTAGTAATTTGATTTTTGAAAAAAAAAAATGCCGATTTTAGTCAAAATTTATATTTTTCTAACAAGATCCTTATCATCCAAATTTCCACCTTGGTGAGAAAAATTGACATTTCTAATGAAAATGAACAAAAAATTAAATGATTTTATTAAATACAGTAAAAGTTCCTTATTCGCGGGTAATAGGTTCCGTAAATGTGCCGCGAATAGAGAAACCGTGAATAAGGAATGGTAATTTGTATGGGGTTATAGGGAATACGTTCTTAGGTGACGAAATAAAAAAGCAAATACATAAAGAAACCAGTTTAATTTAAGTTTTTGACCAAACATATTTATTAATTACCATTTAATTAGGTATTATCTTCAGGTTTAGGCAATGGCTTGTCACTTTTTACTCGTTTTTCATTTTTTTTAGTCGACATTATAAATTCGTAGTTGTAGTTCAAGCGTTTACTAAGGATAACGAATGGTTTTTATTTAGGTAAATACATATATGTATGTACCGATGTACCGATTCGATCCGCGAATAACGAATTTTAGGCCGCGAATACAGGATTTAGGTCGCATTTTTTCCATCCGCGAATAGTGAAACCGCGAATGAAGGAAGCGCGAATAAGGAACTTTTACTGTACTGTAAAATAGTCTATAATTCTTCCATTTACTGTATCACAAAATTCTTCATAGATTTTTAGATATTCGTACTACACCAATAACATCACCCTGTATTTATAAACAATTGCAAAATATGACACATGCATAGGCCGGGAGATACTGACACAAAATTTCGGGTCATTTGTAACAGAATGGCGGTTCTACAGAGGTCTTATTACGCAATGACTAAAAGAAAAATGATGGTCAGAACTCAGAACGCTGGTACCGGCGGACTAGGCGCGTGGGCGTTAGTCGAACTCGTCGGATAAATAGCGAAAGTCAAACGATTTGTAACACAAAAATTTTAGAATTCACCGATAGCCCATAAAAAAGATGTAGGCGGTAGTGTCATGCCATACTTTTCCGGTGTAACTTACAGCCCCCCATACCGACGCCACATGAGTAGAAAGACGGAACAGAGACTAAGCTTCTTAAGAACGTGTAAAATTGTTACCTATTTTGGTAGGGTTGTCACAATAGGTTAAGACAAATTAAACAAAACATTTGTTAAATAGTTTTATAATTACACACAATTACATACATACTTACAAATGTTAAACTTGTAATAATAATGAAAGGTAAAAACACACCGTGTACAATTCTCTTCTTATTAAAAAAGGACCTAACTAATAAAATAAACGCAAGTAGGTACTTACTTGAAAAAGTAATAATCAAAATATTTACTCACCTATTGTACTCCCTGGGATAGTTGAAGTATGATATATTTTTAGTTTTTCTAGTATTATTCATACACACAGTACAATAAACAACCATTTTTAACAATAAAATATTACGTTTTATATTAAAATATTCAAACTTGCAAGTTGCAACTAATAAAACAAACAACGTGCGTCGTATCAACCCTGAGACTGTCCTCAGCCTGTGCAAGCGCAAACCGGTTTTTTCCAGAATCGCTGCGTACGCGACAAGCGGCCTGCGGTCACACACACATGCCCCGCGTACTTGTAGTAGTGCAATCGATTCGCGCGGTTGTTTGAAGCTTAGTCTCTGTTCCGTCTTTCTACTCATGTGCCGACGCGATGCGTTGATTAAAAAAAAAAAACAATTCAAACATTTGTACCAGGTTAACTTTTGCACAGGTAATCATCATCGTGCAGACATTTACGAAAATCGCTATGGTGGCTACTGGTACAAATTGTTTGGCGAAAAAAATATTTTTTTGCAGATTTTCCGCGGTATGGCGACCATTTGGAATCGTCCGAAAAGTATGGCATGGCGATTTTAGTAAATGGCTGCACGACGATGGTTACCTGTGCAAAAGTGAGCCCGGTACAAATGGTTGAATTGTTTTTTTTAAATCAACGCATTCACGTCGGTATGGCGGACTGTAAGTCACATCGTAAAAGTATGGCATGACACTACCGCCTACATCTTTTTTAAGGGCTATCGGTAAATTCTAAAATTTTTGTGTTACAAATCGTTTGACTTTCGCTATTTATCCGACGAGTGTGACTAACGCCCACGCGACTAGTCCACCGGTACCAGCGTTCAGCCGCGTATAAATTAAGCGCGGCAAACCATCGAACATTGGCGCGCGTTGCGGCCGCGCACTATGTAGACGGGATCGCCGCGCGCGGCGACGCGAACATTGCCGCGCTCGAACGTGCCGCGGGGCGATCCGCTCGCTGTCGGTTTTTGAGACCGCATCAAAGGAGCTTCAGGCGTTCGCTCGCGCGCCGTGTGGACGGTTTGTAGTTTTGGTGATTTGGCTCGCGCGGCGTATATGTAAAAATGGACAACGAAAAGTGCCGTTTACTAATACAATTGTATGGCGCTAATGAATTTTTGTGGAACAGCAAATCCTCCCAATGCCACAATAAATCGCTGAGGTATGATGCGTGGGTAGAAATCAGTAAGAAAATGGATATACCTATTCCTGACTTGAAAAAGAAAATGACTACACTTTTGGCGACCTACAGAAGATATGTTCGTGATGGATCACCTGCCGCGCGCGGCAACTATTTTCAACTTAAAATATATCTACATATTGGCTCGCGCAGCAAATGAACGTCAACTCTGGTCGAACATTGGCTCGCGCGGCTGCCGCGCTTAATTTATACGTACCTTTCTACTTCTGACCATCATTTTTCTTTTTGTCATTGCGTACTAAGACCCCTCTAGACCGCCATCCTGTTACAAATGACCCGAAATTTTGTGTCAGTATCTCCCGGCCTAACACGTGCAATGTGTAAATGTGTTGACGTTCCAGCTCTTCTTAATATACCTATACTCTAAACCCGGCGATCTCTTCCACGTATTACGATACGATTACGTAACGCTTCCACAACGATCGCAAATGACCATACAAATTTTGAATGTACGGAACCATCTAGAATATAAAGCAGTGCATGGTTAATGAGTTTCACTGTTTGTTCAGAGATTTTAATAAGGTTAAAATCTCTGAACAAACAGTTAAGTGAGGTGCTCAAATTAACGGTTCTCTGTAATTATTTTAAAGGTATCATACGAATTATATTAAAAATAAAGTTGGCATGAAAATTATAGGTATATTTTTATCGTAGCGATAAAGGGAAGCTTTAATTATTTGACATACTATTGTGCCGGCTAAATTATTATTTCGTAGCCTGTTCATTTCATAGCTAAACTCGCTCCTCTCTATATTTTTCTTCTCCTTCCACATTGAAACAGTGATTTAAATAATCTGCAAATAATTTATACACACCAATTTAATTTTTATGTCGACCATCCAATCGTCAACTCTATGACTGAAGTCATATTAAAATTTAAAACAATACTTTCACAAGTTCAATAAAGTGGTACTTACTCTAATAACGTAATGCACATAAGTGGCCCATCAACCTTGGCCTACAACAACTATTCGCTACTTTTATTTGTCCAGTACTATCTCTTTATATTTAGCAGATACATGAACCAA
This sequence comes from Colias eurytheme, assembly GCA_907164685.1. Classification (NCBI taxonomy): domain Eukaryota; kingdom Metazoa; phylum Arthropoda; class Insecta; order Lepidoptera; family Pieridae; genus Colias; species Colias eurytheme. Next base: position 8,921 of record CAJQZN010041705.1, on the reverse strand, counting down.
ATAAATGAAGATATATTTTCCAAAATAAACACAATTTATCGTATTACCTGAACCATTTTAACACCCTTTTACCTATTAGCTTCACCTGTAAGTTTGTCACCGATCCCTTTAGATTCGAGTTTGACCCACTTTAAACGTACTGATTAATTTAAAAATTTATACAGTTATTTATTTCTTATTAATGATCGGTGATAATACAATAATTTAATGTGTCATAGAGAAGCATTTTTTTGTGGTAACTAAATAGAATTATTATGAATATAGACCACCAAAAAAACAATTACACACCTAGCTACAAATGAGAACAATTTGTAAATAATAAGTTTGAGACAAAATGTCGGTTACTATAATAATTTCCAATTAACACAAACAATACAATAAGATACTTCCTACGCTCGTGCATGGATGCTTAACTAGGACAGTATGGATTACATTGTTTTTCTTTTCAGGCAAGTAATATGGCCTACTTTACAAGGGCTCTGGCTAATCCTCATTTTAAAATAACATGTAATCTAAAATAGTCATGACTTGATCATTCTGAATTATGTTATTGTCTAAATTTCCAATGATACAATTTCATTTAACGATCTTCTAAACTACACGCATTATTATGAAATATTAGATTTCCGCCGGCGGCTTCGCCTGCGTTATCAAAGAAAAGCCTGCATAGTTCCCATTCCTGTGGGATTTCGGGGATAAAAAGCCTATATCTTATTCTGGGTCTTCAGCTACCTACATACCAAATTTCATTGTAATCGGTTCAGCAGTATTGGCGTGGAACAATAACAAACATCCATCCTCACAAACTTTCGCATTTATAATATTAGTAGGATAGTTTGAATAAATAATGTCCTTTACTACGCTCTATTATGAAAGTTTGTTAATTTTAAGCCCTTACTTATTATCTTAAATATCTAAAAGTCCATTATATATGACAATCGTAATAGTAATAAAGTAAAATGATTAGTTTTCGTAACAATCCGTTTTCGCAATGTACGCACATGTATCTCAATTTACAATCCATTTTGTAACGATTGCAACAATACCGCACTTATTTAAAAGCATAACTAAATTGTTAATTACTTAATGCTAGTGGTTTAAATTGACAATTTATTATTATTTTATTCATTGTGATCTCATTTGCATACGATATGGTTAGTAGCCACGAATGAGTCAGATTTTAAAATCTATTTCTTTACAGAAGTATACTTACTAGATCTTGTAAAATGTAATCTTTTGATGAAATATTTTCGTTTCTGCTCTAGAATAAATGAAGCTTTTGTAATCATTTTCCATTATCTCACTAATGAAATTCAAAAACAAAAGCTCTGAAAGTAATATTTAAAATAATCCTGTTCTTAAATATTTACATTTTCCTATACCACGGATATATTAAATTAACGACTTTTAAATATAATTGTTAGAGGTAATTTGTTTAAGAAGCTTGTTGATAATATATCTCTCTACCGCCTCTATTGTGGATAGAACCTAGGACAGCGCAGTTACAACGTTCAAGTGATAACCACTACACCAAAGATCCAAATTACTGTACTAATGTTGAAATTTTACAATACCCAATAATCAACACATATAATTATTCTTTGAATGAATTTATTCAAGATAAACTGATGATTTTACGAGCGATTGTAACATCTTTGACCTTTTAAAATGCAAGTCAATCACATTCGTCCATTACTAAATAACATATCATTATAATATATTTGTTATTAACTGCTATATCAATATTGCAATGTATGATTGTAATTCAAAGAGCAAGTTTCTATCAACACTGATTCTATATTAAAAGAATAGATATTTTTTTATGAATGCTTAGTACAAATCTGCTCCTCATACTTTCTTTAAATCATTTTTATTTTATTCCAACGATGTGAAATACAATTGCGAAATTTTAAAACCGTATCCAATTAGAGTGTAGTTTTGGCGTGCTAAGTATATAAACCTTCAAACTAGCAGGCACAAGCGAACATAATTGCTTGATTTCTATTGTTTTCTATAGAACCCGTAGATTAACTATTCTTTTATCATATGATATTTTGAACAATTACCTGTACCATTATTATAAGTAGGTATATTTTGTTCTAAAAGTTACAGGAGATTAGCTGTTGTACACTAGATGTGGTATCATTCTGTAATCATATTTAATTTATCATCATAGAAATATTTCAAATTCAAAGCATAGGTACAACCACTGGTCAAACAATTTAACTGCCACTTATTACAGTAGCTGCAGCTTTAGTTCATCAACAGAACTAACTCACTTTGATATATAAGGAATAAGGAACTATATCACACTTTTTTAAACCTTTACCTAGTGAGGAAAATTGCTTTGTTTTCTTTCTAAAGCAATAGTCAATCAAAAGCCTTACATAACACTTTAAAATTCCACATATTATGTGCGAACCAAATCTCTACAATTATGTAGTATAACGCTTACGACGATGACATACTAAAACTAAAGTATAAAGACTTGTATGTAACAAATGAATCGCCATTTCTACGTCTGAGCTAAAAACTAAACCCGTATAGGTAGACCTCTGTGTTGTATGACGACAGATAAATAGAAGAGGTCAAGATATAATGTAGCTTTTAAAAGGCATTGTATGGCTTGGAACCATTTAGTATATATGCATAATGTATTGTTTCCGCTAGTACGTTAAAAAGGAACATATATTATGTTTTCCCAATAGCGGAAAAATCTGTAATTCTTCCAATGATCAAAGAGTTTTAATGCTGGTAGAGTCACAAAAAATCATATCAAGTCTGTATATTAATTTGCTCTAAAGACTAAATGCTTCAGAATAGACACTTTTTCTTTAAGGAAATCAAATGATTTGACTATAGTACGCATTATTTATCATTTGCTTATAATCGAAAGAGCTTTAAGCTCGAGCCATAGATAATATAACTCGAGTAACAATAAACTCAAAGTTCAAACGTTGCGAATTTGAGCCCTATTATTTTTATAACTGAATATTTATTATATGTATAAGACTTTTTAGTTACTCTTACCTACTAATAAGCTACATTTATCCTATCCTACTCATATTATAAATACGAAAGTTTTTGAGGATGGACGGATGTTTGTTACTCTTTCACGCAAATACTTCTGAACCGATTACCATGAAATTTGGTATGTAGGTAGCTGAAGACCCAGAATAAGACCTAGGCTAGAAATCCCACAGGAACGGGAACTATGCGGGTTTTTCTTTGAAACGCGGGCAAAATGTAGTTAATTATATGTCTTATTTACCAGTAAACACAACCATCGCTCAAATAAAATTACATTATGTTATAATCTTCACGCTTGCATCTTTAAGTTGCCTTTTGACCTTATTCAGCTAAAATAGCAGTTGCACTAAAGGTTATAAGTCAAACGCAGACACATATGAAAGTTTTGTATCATATACCATGTATGTAAATAAGTTTTACATTTAATATAAACTCATATTGTAAATAAGAACTTTCCTCCTTCCTAAGACTGATTTCTCGAAACAATATTCCAATTATCCATATGGATATCAAAATTCGTTAAAATCAATTCACAGTTTAAGAAATAAACAAACGGAATTAATAATCTGTATTTACACCTAACGTGAACAATATAATATACCTAAATAGGTTAGAAACATTTTTAATGACTGTTAATTTCTGCAGAGTTTTGTTGTAACTTTATTGCTGCAGTCACAACGAGAAGATTCTATGCTCTATATTAATTATATACCTATACATGTATTTCACATACAATCACATCAGCTACGTAAGTTTTTATATTATGTTTGTAATATTTTGTCATAAACAAACCAATCTTATATATAAAAATGAATCGCAAAATGTGTTGGTAAGCGCATAACTCGAGAACGGCTGAACCGATTTCGATAATTGAGTATTTGAATAAAAAAAAATATTGATTTTTTTTATGTATTTTGAAACTTTATTATTAATAATATCGATATTTAATACAAATAACTTCAAAAAAAAATTTTTCCGTTAAATATAAGCAATTAAAAATTGATGAAATTTAAATTAGAATCACGTGACTACAAACGCGCCATGACTGGTCACCACAGTTGTGACGTCATAATGTTATAGCTATGTATTAACTGCAGTACATAGCGTTTACGGCTATTACACGTGACTAGACAATAATATTGAAAGTTTATTGCTAAAATACGATTTGTTAGTTGGTTCCGAATTAGTTAGTTACGAAAAAAATAAGAATCATCAAGAATAGATGTTGATATATTTATGATCACCGATTTTTGTCAGGAGTTGCCTTTGTAGTATTCGTACATAATGGTACAAAACGATAACTTTTGAGGTTCGCCATTTTTAATATAAATTTAAGTAATATAATTAACAATTAATATATTTAATATGTAATTTAATAATGACAACAAAATAAAATAGATCAAAACACTGTATTAACACGCTTTTATTAGCTTCACCTGTATGTTTGTATATGTAACAGAATCCTTTCGAAGTTTCGACTCGATTTTGACCCACTTAAAACCGACGGATTTTGTTCAAATTTTGAACACTTATCAAGGTCCGATGACAATACAATAATATCATAAATTTATCCTGATAAGGATCGCCAGGATCAGCTTAAAACATATCTTTGTATGTAACCAATTCTCCTTTCGATTCGATTTAGACCCACTATAAACCGACGGATTTAATTTAAATTTTGTATACTTATAAAAACCGGTAACAATACAATAATTTCATAAATTTACCTTATTATCCTGTTAAGTATTTTAAACTATATTTATTGTTCTATCAACTGCAATGAGTGAAAATTAACATTATGACGTCACACGCGCTTGGGTGACGCTTCGGGAGCTGCCGGCGTGTCTTCGGTACTGGATTCAAAGACTTATTTTTATTTTGAAATAACTTTTGAATTATTGCAAAAAAATAAAAATAAAAACAGTTTTGTTATAAAACTAATATATAATCTTTCCATTTATCACAAAAAAAATTTTAATTCAAATACTCAATTCTTTTTTTATTATATTCCTTGAAGTACGAGGATGGTTCTTATGTAGAGAAAACGTAAACATGTACCACGGGCGAAGCCGGGGCGGACCGCTAGTTATTTATAAAATAGTCCGATTCAAATGTGCTTTTAATGGGTTCAAATAATAACAGTAGGCCAATCTAACCGTATTCGACGTCAATGTTTATATTTATTAGCGTATAACAACTTTCAAAATCCGATCTTAGCAAAGACAATGCAATTTGCAGTCAATACAGATTATATTCAAACGTCAAATTCTAGTCACGCTACAGTTTTATCTTTTGCGAAATCATTGCAAATGTTTTTAACCAATAACTTGCATAACAACATGTGTTTTGAAATTACTATAGTCTGTGGATAATTGGTGCATCTCGAGATCGTTTTGTGATGAAATGCTCTAATTATTTTACTTATCGTATTTTGTACTTATTATCAATTGAAACAGTATTAGAATAAATAGCAATAATCTATCCAATCGCACTGTTTGGGAAACAGATTATGAAAAATTATTATTACAGAATATAGAGCTAGGTACTATATGGGACCAAGTATGGGACTTCGCAGTAAGCAAATTCAATCATGAGTGATATCTATCATAATAAGAAATGTATTAAAATAGGTATATATATTATATATATATTTTCAATAGAATGGCTCTAGGTAGAGCCATTCTATTGAAAATCTTTATGTTTATTAACCAAGCTTTTATAGCTTCATCGGATGAATAAATCTCCCATGAATTATAGCATTTATTTCTGAGAAACCTATTTAGCATGACGTAGCCCGCTTTATATGAGATCTATTAGATACTAAATGTTTCAGCTATATTTACGCAACGATTACTAGTATTATTATTATTACCTAGGATTTGGACTTTCAAATCTTTATATCTTTAGTACCTATTACTTGCAGAGTTTCCTTAACTTTTATGATAATAATTGGGTTGAATAAAATTAGCACATATTTATAACTTTTTTATTATATCAGCCTCAACGTACGGTAATTGCAAAAGTATCACTTTCACAAATACATAAAACAAAGCATAAACAAGTAATAACAGATCATTCTTTAGATTTCTATACACGACATTCAAGTTGGGAAATGCGTTTGATAAATATAATCAATCACAAAGAATTTTCACGCTTCTAGAACGTTCTGGAAGCGTCAAAATCTTAAATTTACATACACACTACGAATACTAATGATCACATTTCGAACTTAACCTATAAGGTACTGGTGTGAGACCTAATTTGTATTGCTGTTTAATGCCAGCCGTGGTGCTCTTCTTTCTTCAGATGTACGGGAACGTGGACCTTGACGGGGTATGGAACCTCATGGACGAGGGGCACTGGGACATCCTTGTACACGGGGTATGGCTTGTCAATGGGCACCTTAACTTCATAGGGGACCTTCTTTTCAACGGTGTAGGGGAATTTCTTGTATACATCATAAGGCTTGGGCACGAGCACCTTGACTGGAACTGGGTAGGGCTTCTCAACCTCCACCTTGTAAGGTTTGTCGACTGGAACCTTAACTTCGTAGGGGACAGGCTTGTGTACTGTGACGGGGTAAGGCTTTTCGACGGACACTGGGTAAGGCTTCTCGACGTATACGTGGTAAGGCCTGTCTACTGGGACCTTGACTTCATAAGGCACCTTCTTGACGACTTCGTAGGGCTGGGGCACTTTCACTTCGTATTTCACGGGGACGGGTACTTTCTTTTCAACGGTGTAGGGCTGGGGGTATGGGACCTTCACTTCATAAGGTACTTTCTTTTCAACGGTGTAAGGGGTTGGTACTTTCACTTTGACTTCGAAGGGCTTGTCGACGGGGACCTTGACTTCATAAGGCACCTTCTTTTCAACTGTGTAAGGTTCGGGAACGTATACTGGGTATTTGACGTACTCCTTGACGGTAACTGGAACCTTCTTTTCGACGGTGTAGGGCTGGGGATAAGGTACTTTGACTTCATAGGGCACTTTCTTTTCAACGGTGTATGGGACGTGTTTCTCGACGGTGTAGGGGACGGGGACCTTCTTGATCACCTCGATGGTCTTGACGTGGTGATGGTGACTGTGTCCGTGGTCGCTTTGGATTGGTTTCCATGAGTCGCCGGAGACACCTCCGAATTCACCACCATGTCCGCTTAAGTCTCCACTGCTGAAGCTCTGGCCGCCGTAGCCTCCGTGACCACCATCACCGATCTGGTAGCCACCGCCGTAAGAGCCGGTGTCGTAAATGCCCCTTTTGTCCTGCTTCTTTTCTTCTGTGGCAGCGTTCTTGGTGCCCTTCTCTTCGGTGGCGAGGGCCACCACCGCCAGTGAGGCAACTAATACAACCTGCGAACAAGTATAAAGTTTAATTATATGTATACGAGATAAATATTTCATGCACGAACTTTATTAATCCAACTCTAGCCACGATATTATAATCTGTACTTATAGTACTGTAGTGTGACTTATGCGGAAATTAATAGTAGGGCAACAGAAGACATAAAACCGTACTCAATAACAAATTCAAGTAGTTCGTTACCGGCTCGTATCGGCTCTTCGAATCTATGTTCAAGCGCTCTACTTACTTTCTATTTCATTTAAATTTAAACATGCTTTAAATCTCCGCTATGTCTCAAACATTTTAATGCTGGTTTAATCCCACGTGATCGACATTTAAAACATTTAATAGGTGTTAAGAGATGTTTCTATGTTAACGTATATCCTTGTAAAAAAGAAATTGCCAATAAACTTATTCCATAAGTACTAAAATATGTTCCAACTCTAGTCAAACGATTCTTAATCCACCTACTGACTTTTGCGTATAGTTATAGGTAATTATAACTTAACAAACAAAAATAATTAAGTCATCTAATTATGTTTTAAATAATCAATGAATTGATTTTTATATAACAACGCAATATTTGCATAAATGACATTCATTCACATTCAAATGTCAATGAACAAAAAAACCCAAATGTGAAATTAATATCATCAAATTTTGCAAAAAAATAATGCAATTTAATTCGGAAGTATTTCAATACATTATTAGTAATTATACAACAAATTAGATGATAAAATCAGCACGCTTCGCTCAGTACAGTGAATGAAACATGGCTTGCATAATTCAACTACCGAGTTATTAGGGTCATATGAGATTGTCTAATTTATGTACTAAATATTATTATAACCATGATTTTAACATTTATAAATTGAGTCGTTCTTTGTATTTGTTGATTATACTTATGTGTGGATATTAAATATGTATAATGGACATAAACATATTTAGATTCAACTTATTTTATGTCATGTATTTTAGGAAATTATTTAACTTGATCTATGAATTGTGCTAAATAATGTAATTTTTAATAATTTTTTTCTCCCTCAACTGTGCTGTGTGCATACAATTGGTTGGCATTTCACCGCAACATGTAAGTAATTAAATTTGTGTATAACCAGGCAAAATTGTCAGCTGTGGTGTGCACCTTATTAAATAAATAAATAAATAAATAAACATAGGTATACCTACCTACCGTACATACCTAAGGAAACTATTTATTTTATAGCAAATAAAATTAGTTTATAATGAATTTGTATGTTTTGGGTTGGTACATTAATTATAATCGATTAACGATGCTAATTAGGATGTCGATAATTTAATAAAATTTAAAACTTAATCTCTTTCGTTCTAATTCAAACATTCAAATCAACCGTAGAATAAGCATTTCCAGTCATTCAAATATTAGTAATATGTATTTATTTATATTACATGAGTACAATCAGCAAAAACAAAAGAAGACAGTATGAATGACATACGTCACGGATCGTTCTTTACATAGCTCTAAGTCAATTCTGAGTTATCTGTGCAAAAAATAGTCAACAATGATAAA